>CATNUY010000238.1:0-2500 GCA_951217065.1 Baccha elongata
TTTGTTTTTTGGTACCTTTCGCTTTCACAGGCAGATCCAAGAAAATTACTTCATAGAAATAAATTCTCGAAATCTCAGTACCTACCCCTAATTGGTTGTTATTTCTCGACTATAAAAGCTAGTTTATAGACCGTGAAGTTACGATACATTGGCACTTGCGTCCAACGTGGGGAAAACGAAAAATTTTCTCGATTCCTTAAAGTAGTTTAGAAACAGACATTATCGCAGCAACCTTTGTGATGCCAAAAAAACATTTTGAATAAAGTCTTTGGACTTAGAAAATTTTTTGGACTTAAAAAATTTTTTCAACTTGAAAAAATTTTATTTACTCTTTTCATTGATTTCGGACTTAGAATAATTTTTTATATATTATTTTCATGATATGTCTTATATTTGCCTTCAATTTGTGGATATTTTTCTTTTGTGTAATATAATAATATTTTTTTGCAACTTTTAGGTCCCTTCCACATAATAGATTATAAATGCGCTTCTTCGCACCTCAGACTGTGAGGGTAGAAAAAACATTTGATTAAAGTCTTTGGACTTAGAAAATTTTTTGGACTTAAAAAATTTTTTCAACTTGAAAAAATTTTATTTACTCTTTTCATTGATTTCGGACTTAGAATAATTTTTTATATATTATTTTCATGATATGTCTTATATTTGCCTTCAATTTGTGGATATTTTTCTTTTGTGTAATATAATAATATTTTTTTGCAACTTTTAGGTCCCTTCCACATAATAGATTATAAATGCGCTTCTTCGCACCTCAGACTGTGAGGGTGGAAAAAACATTTGATTAAAGTCTTTGGACTTAGAAAATTTTTTGGACTTAAAAAATTTTTTCAACTTGAAAAAATTTTATTTACTCTTTTCATTGATTTCGGACTTAGAATAATTTTTTATATATTATTTTCATGATATGTCTTATATTTGCCTTCAATTTGTGGATATTTTTCTTTTGTGTAATATAATAATATTTTTTTGCAACTTTTAGGTCCCTTCCACATAATAGATTATAAACGCGCTTCTTCGCACCTCAGACTGTGAGGGTAGAAAAAACATTTGATTAAAGTCTTTGGACTTAGAAAATTTTTTGGACTTAAAAAATTTTTTCAACTTGAAAAAATTTTATTTACTCTTTTCATTGATTTCGGACTTAGAATAATTTTTTATATATTATTTTCATGATATGTCTTATATTTGCCTTCAATTTGTGGATATTTTTCTTTTGTGTAATATAATAATATTTTTTTGCAACTTTTAGGTCCCTTCCACATAATAGATTATAAACGCGCTTCTTCGCACCTCAGACTGTGAGGGTAGAAAAAACATTTGATTAAAGTCTTTGGACTTAGAAAATTTTTTGGACTTAAAAAATTTTTTCAACTTGAAAAAATTTTATTTACTCTTTTCATTGATTTCGGACTTAGAATAATTTTTTATATATTATTTTCATGATATGTCTTATATTTGCCTTCAATTTGTGGATATTTTTCTTTTGTGTAATATAATAATATTTTTTTGCAACTTTTAGGTCCCTTCCACATAATAGATTATAAATGCGCTTCTTCGCACCTCAGACTGTGAGGGTAGAAAAAACATTTGATTAAAGTCTTTGGACTTAGAAAATTTTTTGGACTTAAAAAATTTTTTCAACTTGAAAAAATTTTATTTACTCTTTTCATTGATTTCGGACTTAGAATAATTTTTTATATATTATTTTCATGATATGTCTTATATTTGCCTTCAATTTGTGGATATTTTTCTTTTGTGTAATATAATAATATTTTTTTGCAACTTTTAGGTCCCTTCCACATAATAGATTATAAACGCGCTTCTTCGCACCTCAGACTGTGAGGGTAGAAAAAACATTTGATTAAAGTCTTTGGACTTAGAAAATTTTTTGGACTTAAAAAATTTTTTCAACTTGAAAAAATTTTATTTACTCTTTTCATTGATTTCGGACTTAGAATAATTTTTTATATATTATTTTCATGATATGTCTTATATTTGCCTTCAATTTGTGGATATTTTTCTTTTGTGTAATATAATAATATTTTTTTGCAACTTTTAGGTCCCTTCCACATAATAGATTATAAATGCGCTTCTTCGCACCTCAGACTGTGAGGGTAGAAAAAACATTTGATTAAAGTCTTTGGACTTAGAAAATTTTTTGGACTTAAAAAATTTTTTCAACTTGAAAAAATTTTATTTACTCTTTTCATTGATTTCGGACTTAGAATAATTTTTTATATATTATTTTCATGATATGTCTTATATTTGCCTTCAATTTGTGGATATTTTTCTTTTGTGTAATATAATAATATTTTTTTGCAACTTTTAGGTCCCTTCCACATAATAGATTATAAATGCGCTTCTTCGCACCTCAGACTGTGAGGGTAGAAAAAACATTTGATTAAAGTCTTTGGACTTAGAAAATTTTTTGGACTTAAAAAATTTTTTCAACTTGAAAAAATTTTATTTACTCTTTTCATTG
>CATNUY010000238.1:7500-12500 GCA_951217065.1 Baccha elongata
ATATAATTAAATAAACAAATCAATAGATCCATCTATTATTATAAAATTCCGAGGAATTTAAGCACATTATATAATTATATCTGACAATGATTTATCCAATCAAATACATTTATTTTATGTTAGAAATCCGAAAATAACTAATTTGAATAAACTTAAGTATAAGATCTTTTGATAAATATTTATGACATTATCAGATTACAATGTCCTTATATGAAAAAATTGCACACTATTTTTATTTTTAATTTTATATTAGTGATGAATTTTTCATAACGGATATTCAGGTTCATCGGGTTTAACCTCTAAGCAGTTTCACGTACTGTTTAACTCTCTATTCAGAGTTCTTTTCAACTTTCCCTCACGGTACTTGTTTACTATCGGTCTCATGGTTATATTTAGTTTTAGATGGAGTTTACCACCCACTTAGTGCTGCACTATCAAGCAACACGACTCTTTGGAAACATCTTCTAGTAATCATTAACGTTATACGGGCCTGGCACCCTCTATGGGTAAATGGCCTCATTTAAGAAGGACTTAAATCGTTAATTTCTCATACTAGATTATAGATGTTCCATACACTGCATCCCATATTTGCCATAAAGACAAAATGGCTTAGTGCTGAACTGATTTCTTTTCGCTCGCCGCTACTAAGAAAATCCTTGTTAGTTTCTTTTCCTTCCCTCATTAATATGCTTAAATTCGGGGAGTTATCTCATATGAGTTGAGGTTGTTTAACATAGCTTACATTTTATTATTTTATATACTCAGGATTTGAAATCAAATCTATTTATCAAATTTTAGAGGTGAATATTTTTGTTTGCCTTCAGATTAGTTTTTTTAATAAATTTACTTTACTTCTTTATATACTTTTATTTTTATTTTTGTAATTTTTCGCTTATTGTCTCAAAGTATATTTTATTCTAATTGCTCGCTTATTGTCTTATTTTTGATAAATTTTTGTAAAGTATATTTTATTCTAATTGTTCGCTTTTGTCTCATTTTTGATAAATTTTTGTTTAGTATATTTATACTAATTCATCCTCTTTTAATTAATTGATAATATAGAATTTGAAATTCATTTTGAGGTATACTTTGTAAATTAATATTATGAATTTAATAAAAAATCCAGTAATATAACATGTGCTTAAGCAGATTTTAAAAGAATAATAATTATATTAAAATTCTTCTTCATCTACAAGCAACTTTTTTAGCATAGTATCACAACCCTCAACCATATGTAGTCCAAGCAGCACTTCAAAATTAATTAAAGTACATAACAGCATGGACTGCGATATGCGTTCAAAATGTCGATGTTCATGTGTCCTGCAGTTCACACGATGACGCACAGTTTGCTGCGTTCTTCATCGACCCATGAGCCGAGTGATCCACCGCTTAGAGTGATAATTTTGTTTTTTTTTACAAGTCAATAATTTTAATAAAAGAAATATAAAATTTCTAATATTATTTTTTTAATTAATGTTTATATGTTGCGAATGTCAAATTCCGAAGAATCTTTAACTTATGAATAAGTACAACATTGTCCATTAATATTTTCTTGATTAGTCTTCTTTTCTAGATAAATGTTCATTTGACATTTTTTTATAATTTTATTTAAAAATATAGCGTTGCCCCAAGCGCATATTTTTTTCTTTTTGATTAGTCGTCTTCTTTTCTATATAAATATTCATTTTATAATTTTATTTAAAAATATAGCGTTGCCAAGGCGCATATTTTTTTCTTTCCGATTAGTCTTCTTTTCTATATAAATGTTCATTTAACATTTTTTTATAATTTTATTTAAAAATATAGCGTTGCCCCAAGCGCATATTTTTTTCTTTTTGATTAGTCTTCTTCTCTATATAAATGTTCATTTAACATTTTTTTATAATTTTATTTAAAAATATAGCGTTGCCCCAAGCGCATATTTTTTTCTTTTTGATTAGTCTTCTTCTCTATATAAATGTTCATTTAACATTTTTTATAATTTTTCTTAAAAATATAGCGTTCACCAAGCGCATATTTTTCTTTCTTTTATATTGCAATTTAATTTATTGACAATATTTTTTCTTATAATTTTTCATTTTCATTTCGTTTTTTTTTTTTTTCATTTTATTTTATATGCATTTTATGCATATTTTGATATTGCAATTTTATTTATTGCCATTTTGTTTTTGTATATATAAATTTTATATATTATATTTGTTTTTGCTTTTTATTTTAATTGTTTCTTTTTAAGAAGGAACACGTTAATGATCCTTCCGCAGGTTCACCTACGGAAACCTTGTTACGACTTTTACTTCCTCTAAATACTCAAGTTCGGTCAACTTCTGCGAAACAACCGTAACACGTGAGCGTCACAGTGATCACGTCCGGAGACCTCACTAAATAATTCAATCGGTAGTAGCGACGGGCGGTGTGTACAAAGGGCAGGGACTTAATCAATACGAGTTAATGACTCACACTTACTGGGAATTCCAAGTTCATGTGAACAGTTTCAGTTCACAATCCCAAGCATGAAAGTGGTTCAGCGGTTTACCCGGACCTCTCGGTCTAGGAAATACACGTTGATACTTTCATTGTAGCGCGCGTGCAGCCCAGGACATCTAAGGGCATTCCAGACCTGTTATTGCTCAATCTCATTATTGCTAGACGCAATTTGTCCATTTAAGAAGCTAGTGTCCTTATAATGGGACAAACAAACAGGTACGACTCCACTAACATAAACACATTCAAACACGTCTATATTTTACTATATTCATGAATAAAGGCTATGAAAGCTTCAACACCATAATCCTGAAAGCATCTATTTAATATATTTGAGTCTCGTTCGTTATCGGAATTAACCAGACAAATCACTCCACGAACTAAGAACGGCCATGCACCACCACCCATAGATTCGAGAAAGAGCTATCAATCTGTCTTACACACTTATGTTCGGACCTGGTAAGTTTTCCCG
Organism: Baccha elongata; assembly: GCA_951217065.1. Lineage (NCBI taxonomy): Eukaryota > Metazoa > Arthropoda > Insecta > Diptera > Syrphidae > Baccha > Baccha elongata. The sequence goes on from CATNUY010000238.1 coordinate 10,454, forward strand.
TGTTGAGTCAAATTAAGCCGCAGGCTCCACTCCTGGTGGTGCCCTTCCGTCAATTCCTTTAAGTTTCAGCTTTGCAACCATACTTCCCCCGGAGCCCAAAAGCTTTGGTTTCCCGGGAAGCGACTGAGAGAGCCATAGAAGTAGCTACTCCCAATTGCTAGCTGGCATCGTTTATGGTTAGAACTAGGGCGGTATCTGATCGCCTTCGAACCTCTAACTTTCGTTCTTGATTAATGAAAACATCTTTGGCAAATGCTTTCGCTTAAGTTAGTCTTACGACGGTCCAAGAATTTCACCTCTCGCGTCGTAATACTAATGCCCCCAAACTGCTTCTATTAATCATTACCTCTTGATCTAAAAACCAATGAAAGTAGATCAGAGGTCTTATTTCATTATTCCATGCACAAAATATTCAGGCATTTGGAGCCTGCTTTAAGCACTCTAATTTGTTCAAAGTAATTGTACCGGCCCACAACAACACTCGATGAAGAGCACTGAAGCAGGTTTAAGTAGGAGGTATACATAATCATACAAAAGCACAATTGATATATTAGAACTCCACCGGTAATACGCTTGCATACATAAGGTAATGTAAAATCCACAATTATAGTTTTACTACCCGTATGAAGCACAAATTCAACTACGAACGTTTTAACCGCAACAACTTTAATATACGCTATTGGAGCTGGAATTACCGCGGCTGCTGGCACCAGACTTGCCCTCCAATAGGTCCTTGTTAACGGATTTAAAGTGTACTCATTCCAATTACAGGGCCTCGGATATGAGTCCTGTATTGTTATTTTTCGTCACTACCTCCCCGAACTGGGAGTGGGTAATTTACGCGCCTGCTGCCTTCCTTAGATGTGGTAGCCGTTTCTCAGGCTCCCTCTCCGGAATCGAACCCTGATTCCCCGTTACCCGTAGCAACCATGGTAGTCCTAGATACTACCATCAATAGTTGATAGGGCAGACATTTGAAAGATCTGTCGTCGGTACTAGACCATACGATCGGCAAATTATCTAGAGTTCAACCATATTAACGATTTCCGAAAAAATCGCTTGGTTTTAGCCTAATAAAAGCACACGTTCCATAAGGTCCGTGTTTATATTGCATGTATTAGCTCTAGAATTACCACAGTTATCCAAGTAACTGTTAACGATCTAATGAACCATAACTGATATAATGAGCCTTTTGCGGTTTCACTTTTAATTCGTGTGTACTTAGACATGCATGGCTTAATCTTTGAGACAAGCATATAACTACTGGCAGGATCAACCAGAATAATGTTATTTATTTATATTTTATATTTGAAAAATTGAAAAATAACATGATTCCTCTTATGTTATCTCTCATAACAACTGACTCTGATAATTTTTTTATTAAAAGATTTGCCAATTTGTAATCGAGAATAAAGGGAAAATGCATTTTACAAAGGTTCAAGTACAACTTTTTCAGAAAACATCAATAAGAGAACCTATAATATAGTGAACTCTTTTCGTAGTAATTGAGTTTATTTACTTAGCTGAGCACCTTTCAAATACATATCAATGATATTTTCAAATTTCTAATAAATTCTTTTACTTTCTTTGAAGTAAATTTTATATATTTTTTAAAAATATATTATTTTTTTATGAACCAAGAATTAAAAATTCTTTTATCATTTATTTACTTCACACTACCCATAAATGTGAAGTAAATTTCTAATGCGGACTTCTAATCCGTCATGGGCTCAACCATTTTGTTTTTTGGTACCTTTCGCTTTCACAGGCAGATCCAAGAAAATTACTTCATAGAAATAAATTCTCGAAATCTCAGTACCTACCCCTAATTGGTTGTTATTTCTCGACTATAAAAGCTAGTTTATAGACCGTGAAGTTACGATACATTGGCACTTGCGTCCAACGTGGGGAAAACGAAAAATTTTCTCGATTCCTTAAAGTAGTTTAGAAACAGACATTATCGCAGCAACCTTTGTGATGCCAAAAAAACATTTTGAATAAAGTCTTTGGACTTAGAAAATTTTTTGGACTTAAAAAATTTTTTCAA
>CATNUY010000238.1:17500-25000 GCA_951217065.1 Baccha elongata
AGTACGACTATAAAACAGAAAAGAAAACTCTTTCGATATCTCTCGACGGCTTCTTTATGGTCGTTCCTGTTGCCAGGATGAGCAAAAAGCCCATTTTTAATAACAAACGGATACTCAACAGGTTACGGAATTGGAACCGTATTCCCTTTCGTTCAAAATTTATCAAGTATTTTATTTTTATAAAATAAAAATTAATCCAAAATCATGCATTTTTATTTTTATATTTAAAACCACCAAAAATCTTTTTTTTTCTTGCCTTTTAATATTTATATTTTTAATAACTTGAAAATTTTCGGCTTTCGCCTTGAACTTAGGACCGACTAACTCGTGATCAACCACTGTTCACACGAAACCCTTCTCCACTTCAGTCCTCCAAGGTCTCATTCGATTATTTGCTACTACCACCAAGATCTGTACCAATAGCGGCTCCATGCAGGCTTACGCCAAACACTTCTAAGCACACCATTGTACCCTCCTACTCACTAAAGTTTCAAAATTTATATTCAATCGAAACTGAAATATAAATCATTTACTTTAGCGATAATGTGTAGGTATACAACTTAAGCGCCATCCATTTTAAGGGCTAGTTGCTTCGGCAGGTGAGTTGTTACACACTCCTTAGCGGATTACGACTTCCATGTCCACCGTCCTGCTGTCTTAAGCAACCAACGCCTTTCATGGTATCTGCATGAGTTGTTAATTTGGGCACCTTAACATTATGTTTGGTTCATCCCACAGCGCCAGTTCTGCTTACCAAAAGTGGCCCACTGGGCACAATATATCATAACCTAAACCTTCATATCAAGAAAGGCTAGGTTCTTACCCATTTAAAGTTTGAGAATAGGTTAAGATCGTTTCGACCCTAAGGCCTCTAATCATTCGCTTTACCAGATAAGATTATTTTATATAATTTTTCAATGCACCAGCTATCCTGAGGGAAACTTCGGAGGGAACCAGCTACTAGATGGTTCGATTAGTCTTTCGCCCCTATACTCAATTCTGACAATCGATTTGCACGTCAGAACTGTTTCGGTCTTCCATCAGGGTTTCCCCTGACTTCAACCTGATCAAGTATAGTTCACCATCTTTCGGGTCACAGCATATATGCTCAAGGTACGCTCTAGTTAGAGGCATAAATAATATAAATATCATTACGCATAACTGTATAGAACGCCCCGGGATTGAATTTATATTTCATAATAAAATTTAAACTAATCCCATTTTAACAGTTAAGTTAATTATGCCATTGGGTTTTATTAAAAATACCCAATGACTTGCACATATGTTAGACTCCTTGGTCCGTGTTTCAAGACGGGTCCCGAAGGTATCCTGAATCTATCGCATTGTTAATCATAATAGTGCATATAATTAAATAAACAAATCAATAGATCCATCTATTATTATAAAATTCCGAGGAATTTAAGCACATTATATAATTATATCTGACAATGATTTATCCAATCAAATACATTTATTTTATGTTAGAAATCCGAAAATAACTAATTTGAATAAACTTAAGTATAAGATCTTTTGATAAATATTTATGACATTATCAGATTACAATGTCCTTATATGAAAAAATTGCACACTATTTTTATTTTTAATTTTATATTAGTGATGAATTTTTCATAACGGATATTCAGGTTCATCGGGTTTAACCTCTAAGCAGTTTCACGTACTGTTTAACTCTCTATTCAGAGTTCTTTTCAACTTTCCCTCACGGTACTTGTTTACTATCGGTCTCATGGTTATATTTAGTTTTAGATGGAGTTTACCACCCACTTAGTGCTGCACTATCAAGCAACACGACTCTTTGGAAACATCTTCTAGTAATCATTAACGTTATACGGGCCTGGCACCCTCTATGGGTAAATGGCCTCATTTAAGAAGGACTTAAATCGTTAATTTCTCATACTAGATTATAGATGTTCCATACACTGCATCCCATATTTGCCATAAAGACAAAATGGCTTAGTGCTGAACTGATTTCTTTTCGCTCGCCGCTACTAAGAAAATCCTTGTTAGTTTCTTTTCCTTCCCTCATTAATATGCTTAAATTCGGGGAGTTATCTCATATGAGTTGAGGTTGTTTAACATAGCTTACATTTTATTATTTTATATACTCAGGATTTGAAATCAAATCTATTTATCAAATTTTAGAGGTGAATATTTTTGTTTGCCTTCAGATTAGTTTTTTTAATAAATTTACTTTACTTCTTTATATACTTTTATTTTTATTTTTGTAATTTTTCGCTTATTGTCTCAAAGTATATTTTATTCTAATTGCTCGCTTATTGTCTTATTTTTGATAAATTTTTGTAAAGTATATTTTATTCTAATTGTTCGCTTTTGTCTCATTTTTGATAAATTTTTGTTTAGTATATTTATACTAATTCATCCTCTTTTAATTAATTGATAATATAGAATTTGAAATTCATTTTGAGGTATACTTTGTAAATTAATATTATGAATTTAATAAAAAATCCAGTAATATAACATGTGCTTAAGCAGATTTTAAAAGAATAATAATTATATTAAAATTCTTCTTCATCTACAAGCAACTTTTTTAGCATAGTATCACAACCCTCAACCATATGTAGTCCAAGCAGCACTTCAAAATTAATTAAAGTACATAACAGCATGGACTGCGATATGCGTTCAAAATGTCGATGTTCATGTGTCCTGCAGTTCACACGATGACGCACAGTTTGCTGCGTTCTTCATCGACCCATGAGCCGAGTGATCCACCGCTTAGAGTGATAATTTTGTTTTTTTTTACAAGTCAATAATTTTAATAAAAGAAATATAAAATTTCTAATATTATTTTTTTAATTAATGTTTATATGTTGCGAATGTCAAATTCCGAAGAATCTTTAACTTATGAATAAGTACAACATTGTCCATTAATATTTTCTTGATTAGTCTTCTTTTCTAGATAAATGTTCATTTGACATTTTTTTATAATTTTATTTAAAAATATAGCGTTGCCCCAAGCGCATATTTTTTTCTTTTTGATTAGTCGTCTTCTTTTCTATATAAATATTCATTTTATAATTTTATTTAAAAATATAGCGTTGCCAAGGCGCATATTTTTTTCTTTCCGATTAGTCTTCTTTTCTATATAAATGTTCATTTAACATTTTTTTATAATTTTATTTAAAAATATAGCGTTGCCCCAAGCGCATATTTTTTTCTTTTTGATTAGTCTTCTTCTCTATATAAATGTTCATTTAACATTTTTTTATAATTTTATTTAAAAATATAGCGTTGCCCCAAGCGCATATTTTTTTCTTTTTGATTAGTCTTCTTCTCTATATAAATGTTCATTTAACATTTTTTATAATTTTTCTTAAAAATATAGCGTTCACCAAGCGCATATTTTTCTTTCTTTTATATTGCAATTTAATTTATTGACAATATTTTTTCTTATAATTTTTCATTTTCATTTCGTTTTTTTTTTTTTTCATTTTATTTTATATGCATTTTATGCATATTTTGATATTGCAATTTTATTTATTGCCATTTTGTTTTTGTATATATAAATTTTATATATTATATTTGTTTTTGCTTTTTATTTTAATTGTTTCTTTTTAAGAAGGAACACGTTAATGATCCTTCCGCAGGTTCACCTACGGAAACCTTGTTACGACTTTTACTTCCTCTAAATACTCAAGTTCGGTCAACTTCTGCGAAACAACCGTAACACGTGAGCGTCACAGTGATCACGTCCGGAGACCTCACTAAATAATTCAATCGGTAGTAGCGACGGGCGGTGTGTACAAAGGGCAGGGACTTAATCAATACGAGTTAATGACTCACACTTACTGGGAATTCCAAGTTCATGTGAACAGTTTCAGTTCACAATCCCAAGCATGAAAGTGGTTCAGCGGTTTACCCGGACCTCTCGGTCTAGGAAATACACGTTGATACTTTCATTGTAGCGCGCGTGCAGCCCAGGACATCTAAGGGCATTCCAGACCTGTTATTGCTCAATCTCATTATTGCTAGACGCAATTTGTCCATTTAAGAAGCTAGTGTCCTTATAATGGGACAAACAAACAGGTACGACTCCACTAACATAAACACATTCAAACACGTCTATATTTTACTATATTCATGAATAAAGGCTATGAAAGCTTCAACACCATAATCCTGAAAGCATCTATTTAATATATTTGAGTCTCGTTCGTTATCGGAATTAACCAGACAAATCACTCCACGAACTAAGAACGGCCATGCACCACCACCCATAGATTCGAGAAAGAGCTATCAATCTGTCTTACACACTTATGTTCGGACCTGGTAAGTTTTCCCGTGTTGAGTCAAATTAAGCCGCAGGCTCCACTCCTGGTGGTGCCCTTCCGTCAATTCCTTTAAGTTTCAGCTTTGCAACCATACTTCCCCCGGAGCCCAAAAGCTTTGGTTTCCCGGGAAGCGACTGAGAGAGCCATAGAAGTAGCTACTCCCAATTGCTAGCTGGCATCGTTTATGGTTAGAACTAGGGCGGTATCTGATCGCCTTCGAACCTCTAACTTTCGTTCTTGATTAATGAAAACATCTTTGGCAAATGCTTTCGCTTAAGTTAGTCTTACGACGGTCCAAGAATTTCACCTCTCGCGTCGTAATACTAATGCCCCCAAACTGCTTCTATTAATCATTACCTCTTGATCTAAAAACCAATGAAAGTAGATCAGAGGTCTTATTTCATTATTCCATGCACAAAATATTCAGGCATTTGGAGCCTGCTTTAAGCACTCTAATTTGTTCAAAGTAATTGTACCGGCCCACAACAACACTCGATGAAGAGCACTGAAGCAGGTTTAAGTAGGAGGTATACATAATCATACAAAAGCACAATTGATATATTAGAACTCCACCGGTAATACGCTTGCATACATAAGGTAATGTAAAATCCACAATTATAGTTTTACTACCCGTATGAAGCACAAATTCAACTACGAACGTTTTAACCGCAACAACTTTAATATACGCTATTGGAGCTGGAATTACCGCGGCTGCTGGCACCAGACTTGCCCTCCAATAGGTCCTTGTTAACGGATTTAAAGTGTACTCATTCCAATTACAGGGCCTCGGATATGAGTCCTGTATTGTTATTTTTCGTCACTACCTCCCCGAACTGGGAGTGGGTAATTTACGCGCCTGCTGCCTTCCTTAGATGTGGTAGCCGTTTCTCAGGCTCCCTCTCCGGAATCGAACCCTGATTCCCCGTTACCCGTAGCAACCATGGTAGTCCTAGATACTACCATAAATAGTTGATAGGGCAGACATTTGAAAGATCTGTCGTCGGTACTAGACCATACGATCGGCAAATTATCTAGAGTTCAACCATATTAACGATTTCCGAAAAAATCGCTTGGTTTTAGCCTAATAAAAGCACACGTTCCATAAGGTCCGTGTTTATATTGCATGTATTAGCTCTAGAATTACCACAGTTATCCAAGTAACTGTTAACGATCTAATGAACCATAACTGATATAATGAGCCTTTTGCGGTTTCACTTTTAATTCGTGTGTACTTAGACATGCATGGCTTAATCTTTGAGACAAGCATATAACTACTGGCAGGATCAACCAGAATAATGTTATTTATTTATATTTTATATTTGAAAAATTGAAAAATAACATGATTCCTCTTATGTTATCTCTCATAACAACTGACTCTGATAATTTTTTTATTAAAAGATTTGCCAATTTGTAATCGAGAATAAAGGGAAAATGCATTTTACAAAGGTTCAAGTACAACTTTTTCAGAAAACATCAATAAGAGAACCTATAATATAGTGAACTCTTTTCGTAGTAATTGAGTTTATTTACTTAGCTGAGCACCTTTCAAATACATATCAATGATATTTTCAAATTTCTAATAAATTCTTTTACTTTCTTTGAAGTAAATTTTATATATTTTTTAAAAATATATTATTTTTTTATGAACCAAGAATTAAAAATTCTTTTATCATTTATTTACTTCACACTACCCATAAATGTGAAGTAAATTTCTAATGCGGACTTCTAATCCGTCATGGGCTCAACCATTTTGTTTTTTGGTACCTTTCGCTTTCACAGGCAGATCCAAGAAAATTACTTCATAGAAATAAATTCTCGAAATCTCAGTACCTACCCCTAATTGGTTGTTATTTCTCGACTATAAAAGCTAGTTTATAGACCGTGAAGTTACGATACATTGGCACTTGCGTCCAACGTGGGGAAAACGAAAAATTTTCTCGATTCCTTAAAGTAGTTTAGAAACAGACATTATCGCAGCAACCTTTGTGATGCCAAAAAAACATTTTGAATAAAGTCTTTGGACTTAGAAAATTTTTTGGACTTAAAAAATTTTTTCAACTTGAAAAAATTTTATTTACTCTTTTCATTGATTTCGGACTTAGAATAATTTTTTATATATTATTTTCATGATATGTCTTATATTTGCCTTCAATTTGTGGATATTTTTCTTTTGTGTAATATAATAATATTTTTTTGCAACTTTTAGGTCCCTTCCACATAATAGATTATAAATGCGCTTCTTCGCACCTCAGACTGTGAGGGTAGAAAAAACATTTGATTAAAGTCTTTGGACTTAGAAAATTTTTTGGACTTAAAAAATTTTTTCAACTTGAAAAAATTTTATTTACTCTTTTCATTGATTTCGGACTTAGAATAATTTTTTATATATTATTTTCATGATATGTCTTATATTTGCCTTCAATTTGTGGATATTTTTCTTTTGTGTAATATAATAATATTTTTTTGCAACTTTTAGGTCCCTTCCACATAATAGATTATAAATGCGCTTCTTCGCACCTCAGACTGTGAGGGTGGAAAAAACATTTGATTAAAGTCTTTGGACTTAGAAAATTTTTTGGACTTAAAAAATTTTTTCAACTTGAAAAAATTTTATTTACTCTTTTCATTGATTTCGGACTTAGAATAATTTTTTATATATTATTTTCATGATATGTCTTATATTTGCCTTCAATTTGTGGATATTTTTCTTTTGTGTAATATAATAATATTTTTTTGCAACTTTTAGGTCCCTTCCACATAATAGATTATAAACGCGCTTCTTCGCACCTCAGACTGTGAGGGTAGAAAAAACATTTGATTAAAGTCTTTGGACTTAGAAAATTTTTTGGACTTAAAAAATTTTTTCAACTTGAAAAAATTTTATTTACTCTTTTCATTGATTTCGGACTTAGAATAATTTTTTATATATTATTTTCATGATATGTCTTATATTTGCCTTCAATTTGTGGATATTTTTCTTTTGTGTAATATAATAATATTTTTTTGCAACTTTTAGGTCCCTTCCACATAATAGATTATAAACGCGCTTCTTCGCACCTCAGACTGTGAGGGTAGAAAAAACATTTGATTAAAGTCTTTGGACTTAGAAAATTTTTTGGACTTAAAAAATTTTTTCAACTTGAAAAAATTTTATTTACTCTTTTCATTGATTTCGGACTTAGAATAATTTTTTATA
>CATNUY010000238.1:30000-37500 GCA_951217065.1 Baccha elongata
CTCTCGACGGCTTCTTTATGGTCGTTCCTGTTGCCAGGATGAGCAAAAAGCCCATTTTTAATAACAAACGGATACTCAACAGGTTACGGAATTGGAACCGTATTCCCTTTCGTTCAAAATTTATCAAGTATTTTATTTTTATAAAATAAAAATTAATCCAAAATCATGCATTTTTATTTTTATATTTAAAACCACCAAAAATCTTTTTTTTTCTTGCCTTTTAATATTTATATTTTTAATAACTTGAAAATTTTCGGCTTTCGCCTTGAACTTAGGACCGACTAACTCGTGATCAACCACTGTTCACACGAAACCCTTCTCCACTTCAGTCCTCCAAGGTCTCATTCGATTATTTGCTACTACCACCAAGATCTGTACCAATAGCGGCTCCATGCAGGCTTACGCCAAACACTTCTAAGCACACCATTGTACCCTCCTACTCACTAAAGTTTCAAAATTTATATTCAATCGAAACTGAAATATAAATCATTTACTTTAGCGATAATGTGTAGGTATACAACTTAAGCGCCATCCATTTTAAGGGCTAGTTGCTTCGGCAGGTGAGTTGTTACACACTCCTTAGCGGATTACGACTTCCATGTCCACCGTCCTGCTGTCTTAAGCAACCAACGCCTTTCATGGTATCTGCATGAGTTGTTAATTTGGGCACCTTAACATTATGTTTGGTTCATCCCACAGCGCCAGTTCTGCTTACCAAAAGTGGCCCACTGGGCACAATATATCATAACCTAAACCTTCATATCAAGAAAGGCTAGGTTCTTACCCATTTAAAGTTTGAGAATAGGTTAAGATCGTTTCGACCCTAAGGCCTCTAATCATTCGCTTTACCAGATAAGATTATTTTATATAATTTTTCAATGCACCAGCTATCCTGAGGGAAACTTCGGAGGGAACCAGCTACTAGATGGTTCGATTAGTCTTTCGCCCCTATACTCAATTCTGACAATCGATTTGCACGTCAGAACTGTTTCGGTCTTCCATCAGGGTTTCCCCTGACTTCAACCTGATCAAGTATAGTTCACCATCTTTCGGGTCACAGCATATATGCTCAAGGTACGCTCTAGTTAGAGGCATAAATAATATAAATATCATTACGCATAACTGTATAGAACGCCCCGGGATTGAATTTATATTTCATAATAAAATTTAAACTAATCCCATTTTAACAGTTAAGTTAATTATGCCATTGGGTTTTATTAAAAATACCCAATGACTTGCACATATGTTAGACTCCTTGGTCCGTGTTTCAAGACGGGTCCCGAAGGTATCCTGAATCTATCGCATTGTTAATCATAATAGTGCATATAATTAAATAAACAAATCAATAGATCCATCTATTATTATAAAATTCCGAGGAATTTAAGCACATTATATAATTATATCTGACAATGATTTATCCAATCAAATACATTTATTTTATGTTAGAAATCCGAAAATAACTAATTTGAATAAACTTAAGTATAAGATCTTTTGATAAATATTTATGACATTATCAGATTACAATGTCCTTATATGAAAAAATTGCACACTATTTTTATTTTTAATTTTATATTAGTGATGAATTTTTCATAACGGATATTCAGGTTCATCGGGTTTAACCTCTAAGCAGTTTCACGTACTGTTTAACTCTCTATTCAGAGTTCTTTTCAACTTTCCCTCACGGTACTTGTTTACTATCGGTCTCATGGTTATATTTAGTTTTAGATGGAGTTTACCACCCACTTAGTGCTGCACTATCAAGCAACACGACTCTTTGGAAACATCTTCTAGTAATCATTAACGTTATACGGGCCTGGCACCCTCTATGGGTAAATGGCCTCATTTAAGAAGGACTTAAATCGTTAATTTCTCATACTAGATTATAGATGTTCCATACACTGCATCCCATATTTGCCATAAAGACAAAATGGCTTAGTGCTGAACTGATTTCTTTTCGCTCGCCGCTACTAAGAAAATCCTTGTTAGTTTCTTTTCCTTCCCTCATTAATATGCTTAAATTCGGGGAGTTATCTCATATGAGTTGAGGTTGTTTAACATAGCTTACATTTTATTATTTTATATACTCAGGATTTGAAATCAAATCTATTTATCAAATTTTAGAGGTGAATATTTTTGTTTGCCTTCAGATTAGTTTTTTTAATAAATTTACTTTACTTCTTTATATACTTTTATTTTTATTTTTGTAATTTTTCGCTTATTGTCTCAAAGTATATTTTATTCTAATTGCTCGCTTATTGTCTTATTTTTGATAAATTTTTGTAAAGTATATTTTATTCTAATTGTTCGCTTTTGTCTCATTTTTGATAAATTTTTGTTTAGTATATTTATACTAATTCATCCTCTTTTAATTAATTGATAATATAGAATTTGAAATTCATTTTGAGGTATACTTTGTAAATTAATATTATGAATTTAATAAAAAATCCAGTAATATAACATGTGCTTAAGCAGATTTTAAAAGAATAATAATTATATTAAAATTCTTCTTCATCTACAAGCAACTTTTTTAGCATAGTATCACAACCCTCAACCATATGTAGTCCAAGCAGCACTTCAAAATTAATTAAAGTACATAACAGCATGGACTGCGATATGCGTTCAAAATGTCGATGTTCATGTGTCCTGCAGTTCACACGATGACGCACAGTTTGCTGCGTTCTTCATCGACCCATGAGCCGAGTGATCCACCGCTTAGAGTGATAATTTTGTTTTTTTTTACAAGTCAATAATTTTAATAAAAGAAATATAAAATTTCTAATATTATTTTTTTAATTAATGTTTATATGTTGCGAATGTCAAATTCCGAAGAATCTTTAACTTATGAATAAGTACAACATTGTCCATTAATATTTTCTTGATTAGTCTTCTTTTCTAGATAAATGTTCATTTGACATTTTTTTATAATTTTATTTAAAAATATAGCGTTGCCCCAAGCGCATATTTTTTTCTTTTTGATTAGTCGTCTTCTTTTCTATATAAATATTCATTTTATAATTTTATTTAAAAATATAGCGTTGCCAAGGCGCATATTTTTTTCTTTCCGATTAGTCTTCTTTTCTATATAAATGTTCATTTAACATTTTTTTATAATTTTATTTAAAAATATAGCGTTGCCCCAAGCGCATATTTTTTTCTTTTTGATTAGTCTTCTTCTCTATATAAATGTTCATTTAACATTTTTTTATAATTTTATTTAAAAATATAGCGTTGCCCCAAGCGCATATTTTTTTCTTTTTGATTAGTCTTCTTCTCTATATAAATGTTCATTTAACATTTTTTATAATTTTTCTTAAAAATATAGCGTTCACCAAGCGCATATTTTTCTTTCTTTTATATTGCAATTTAATTTATTGACAATATTTTTTCTTATAATTTTTCATTTTCATTTCGTTTTTTTTTTTTTTCATTTTATTTTATATGCATTTTATGCATATTTTGATATTGCAATTTTATTTATTGCCATTTTGTTTTTGTATATATAAATTTTATATATTATATTTGTTTTTGCTTTTTATTTTAATTGTTTCTTTTTAAGAAGGAACACGTTAATGATCCTTCCGCAGGTTCACCTACGGAAACCTTGTTACGACTTTTACTTCCTCTAAATACTCAAGTTCGGTCAACTTCTGCGAAACAACCGTAACACGTGAGCGTCACAGTGATCACGTCCGGAGACCTCACTAAATAATTCAATCGGTAGTAGCGACGGGCGGTGTGTACAAAGGGCAGGGACTTAATCAATACGAGTTAATGACTCACACTTACTGGGAATTCCAAGTTCATGTGAACAGTTTCAGTTCACAATCCCAAGCATGAAAGTGGTTCAGCGGTTTACCCGGACCTCTCGGTCTAGGAAATACACGTTGATACTTTCATTGTAGCGCGCGTGCAGCCCAGGACATCTAAGGGCATTCCAGACCTGTTATTGCTCAATCTCATTATTGCTAGACGCAATTTGTCCATTTAAGAAGCTAGTGTCCTTATAATGGGACAAACAAACAGGTACGACTCCACTAACATAAACACATTCAAACACGTCTATATTTTACTATATTCATGAATAAAGGCTATGAAAGCTTCAACACCATAATCCTGAAAGCATCTATTTAATATATTTGAGTCTCGTTCGTTATCGGAATTAACCAGACAAATCACTCCACGAACTAAGAACGGCCATGCACCACCACCCATAGATTCGAGAAAGAGCTATCAATCTGTCTTACACACTTATGTTCGGACCTGGTAAGTTTTCCCGTGTTGAGTCAAATTAAGCCGCAGGCTCCACTCCTGGTGGTGCCCTTCCGTCAATTCCTTTAAGTTTCAGCTTTGCAACCATACTTCCCCCGGAGCCCAAAAGCTTTGGTTTCCCGGGAAGCGACTGAGAGAGCCATAGAAGTAGCTACTCCCAATTGCTAGCTGGCATCGTTTATGGTTAGAACTAGGGCGGTATCTGATCGCCTTCGAACCTCTAACTTTCGTTCTTGATTAATGAAAACATCTTTGGCAAATGCTTTCGCTTAAGTTAGTCTTACGACGGTCCAAGAATTTCACCTCTCGCGTCGTAATACTAATGCCCCCAAACTGCTTCTATTAATCATTACCTCTTGATCTAAAAACCAATGAAAGTAGATCAGAGGTCTTATTTCATTATTCCATGCACAAAATATTCAGGCATTTGGAGCCTGCTTTAAGCACTCTAATTTGTTCAAAGTAATTGTACCGGCCCACAACAACACTCGATGAAGAGCACTGAAGCAGGTTTAAGTAGGAGGTATACATAATCATACAAAAGCACAATTGATATATTAGAACTCCACCGGTAATACGCTTGCATACATAAGGTAATGTAAAATCCACAATTATAGTTTTACTACCCGTATGAAGCACAAATTCAACTACGAACGTTTTAACCGCAACAACTTTAATATACGCTATTGGAGCTGGAATTACCGCGGCTGCTGGCACCAGACTTGCCCTCCAATAGGTCCTTGTTAACGGATTTAAAGTGTACTCATTCCAATTACAGGGCCTCGGATATGAGTCCTGTATTGTTATTTTTCGTCACTACCTCCCCGAACTGGGAGTGGGTAATTTACGCGCCTGCTGCCTTCCTTAGATGTGGTAGCCGTTTCTCAGGCTCCCTCTCCGGAATCGAACCCTGATTCCCCGTTACCCGTAGCAACCATGGTAGTCCTAGATACTACCATCAATAGTTGATAGGGCAGACATTTGAAAGATCTGTCGTCGGTACTAGACCATACGATCGGCAAATTATCTAGAGTTCAACCATATTAACGATTTCCGAAAAAATCGCTTGGTTTTAGCCTAATAAAAGCACACGTTCCATAAGGTCCGTGTTTATATTGCATGTATTAGCTCTAGAATTACCACAGTTATCCAAGTAACTGTTAACGATCTAATGAACCATAACTGATATAATGAGCCTTTTGCGGTTTCACTTTTAATTCGTGTGTACTTAGACATGCATGGCTTAATCTTTGAGACAAGCATATAACTACTGGCAGGATCAACCAGAATAATGTTATTTATTTATATTTTATATTTGAAAAATTGAAAAATAACATGATTCCTCTTATGTTATCTCTCATAACAACTGACTCTGATAATTTTTTTATTAAAAGATTTGCCAATTTGTAATCGAGAATAAAGGGAAAATGCATTTTACAAAGGTTCAAGTACAACTTTTTCAGAAAACATCAATAAGAGAACCTATAATATAGTGAACTCTTTTCGTAGTAATTGAGTTTATTTACTTAGCTGAGCACCTTTCAAATACATATCAATGATATTTTCAAATTTCTAATAAATTCTTTTACTTTCTTTGAAGTAAATTTTATATATTTTTTAAAAATATATTATTTTTTTATGAACCAAGAATTAAAAATTCTTTTATCATTTATTTACTTCACACTACCCATAAATGTGAAGTAAATTTCTAATGCGGACTTCTAATCCGTCATGGGCTCAACCATTTTGTTTTTTGGTACCTTTCGCTTTCACAGGCAGATCCAAGAAAATTACTTCATAGAAATAAATTCTCGAAATCTCAGTACCTACCCCTAATTGGTTGTTATTTCTCGACTATAAAAGCTAGTTTATAGACCGTGAAGTTACGATACATTGGCACTTGCGTCCAACGTGGGGAAAACGAAAAATTTTCTCGATTCCTTAAAGTAGTTTAGAAACAGACATTATCGCAGCAACCTTTGTGATGCCAAAAAAACATTTTGAATAAAGTCTTTGGACTTAGAAAATTTTTTGGACTTAAAAAATTTTTTCAACTTGAAAAAATTTTATTTACTCTTTTCATTGATTTCGGACTTAGAATAATTTTTTATATATTATTTTCATGATATGTCTTATATTTGCCTTCAATTTGTGGATATTTTTCTTTTGTGTAATATAATAATATTTTTTTGCAACTTTTAGGTCCCTTCCACATAATAGATTATAAATGCGCTTCTTCGCACCTCAGACTGTGAGGGTAGAAAAAACATTTGATTAAAGTCTTTGGACTTAGAAAATTTTTTGGACTTAAAAAATTTTTTCAACTTGAAAAAATTTTATTTACTCTTTTCATTGATTTCGGACTTAGAATAATTTTTTATATATTATTTTCATGATATGTCTTATATTTGCCTTCAATTTGTGGATATTTTTCTTTTGTGTAATATAATAATATTTTTTTGCAACTTTTAGGTCCCTTCCACATAATAGATTATAAATGCGCTTCTTCGCACCTCAGACTGTGAGGGTGGAAAAAACATTTGATTAAAGTCTTTGGACTTAGAAAATTTTTTGGACTTAAAAAATTTTTTCAACTTGAAAAAATTTTATTTACTCTTTTCATTGATTTCGGACTTAGAATAATTTTTTATATATTATTTTCATGATATGTCTTATATTTGCCTTCAATTTGTGGATATTTTTCTTTTGTGTAATATAATAATATTTTTTTGCAACTTTTAGGTCCCTTCCACATAATAGATTATAAACGCGCTTCTTCGCACCTCAGACTGTGAGGGTAGAAAAAACATTTGATTAAAGTCTTTGGACTTAGAAAATTTTTTGGACTTAAAAAATTTTTTCAACTTGAAAAAATTTTATTTACTCTTTTCATTGATTTCGGACTTAGAATAATTTTTTATATATTATTTTCATGATATGTCTTATATTTGCCTTCAATTTGTGGATATTTTTCTTTTGTGTAATATAATAATATTTTTTTGCAACTTTTAGGTCCCTTCCACATAATAGATTATAAACGCGCTTCTTCGCACCTCAGACTGTGAGGGTAGAAAAAACATTTGATTAAAGTCTTTGGACTTAGAAAATTTTTTGGACTTAAAAAATTTTTTCAACTTGAAAAAATTTTATTTACTCTTTTCATTGATTTCGGACTTAGAATAATTTTTTATATATTATTTTCATGATATGTCTTATATTTGCCTTCAATTT
>CATNUY010000238.1:42500-45226 GCA_951217065.1 Baccha elongata
TGAGCAAAAAGCCCATTTTTAATAACAAACGGATACTCAACAGGTTACGGAATTGGAACCGTATTCCCTTTCGTTCAAAATTTATCAAGTATTTTATTTTTATAAAATAAAAATTAATCCAAAATCATGCATTTTTATTTTTATATTTAAAACCACCAAAAATCTTTTTTTTTCTTGCCTTTTAATATTTATATTTTTAATAACTTGAAAATTTTCGGCTTTCGCCTTGAACTTAGGACCGACTAACTCGTGATCAACCACTGTTCACACGAAACCCTTCTCCACTTCAGTCCTCCAAGGTCTCATTCGATTATTTGCTACTACCACCAAGATCTGTACCAATAGCGGCTCCATGCAGGCTTACGCCAAACACTTCTAAGCACACCATTGTACCCTCCTACTCACTAAAGTTTCAAAATTTATATTCAATCGAAACTGAAATATAAATCATTTACTTTAGCGATAATGTGTAGGTATACAACTTAAGCGCCATCCATTTTAAGGGCTAGTTGCTTCGGCAGGTGAGTTGTTACACACTCCTTAGCGGATTACGACTTCCATGTCCACCGTCCTGCTGTCTTAAGCAACCAACGCCTTTCATGGTATCTGCATGAGTTGTTAATTTGGGCACCTTAACATTATGTTTGGTTCATCCCACAGCGCCAGTTCTGCTTACCAAAAGTGGCCCACTGGGCACAATATATCATAACCTAAACCTTCATATCAAGAAAGGCTAGGTTCTTACCCATTTAAAGTTTGAGAATAGGTTAAGATCGTTTCGACCCTAAGGCCTCTAATCATTCGCTTTACCAGATAAGATTATTTTATATAATTTTTCAATGCACCAGCTATCCTGAGGGAAACTTCGGAGGGAACCAGCTACTAGATGGTTCGATTAGTCTTTCGCCCCTATACTCAATTCTGACAATCGATTTGCACGTCAGAACTGTTTCGGTCTTCCATCAGGGTTTCCCCTGACTTCAACTTGATCAAGTATAGTTCACCATCTTTCGGGTCACAGCATATATGCTCAAGGTACGCTCTAGTTAGAGGCATAAATAATATAAATATCATTACGCATAACTGTATAGAACGCCCCGGGATTGAATTTATATTTCATAATAAAATTTAAACTAATCCCATTTTAACAGTTAAGTTAATTATGCCATTGGGTTTTATTAAAAATACCCAATGACTTGCACATATGTTAGACTCCTTGGTCCGTGTTTCAAGACGGGTCCCGAAGGTATCCTGAATCTATCGCATTGTTAATCATAATAGTGCATATAATTAAATAAACAAATCAATAGATCCATCTATTATTATAAAATTCCGAGGAATTTAAGCACATTATATAATTATATCTGACAATGATTTATCCAATCAAATACATTTATTTTATGTTAGAAATCCGAAAATAACTAATTTGAATAAACTTAAGTATAAGATCTTTTGATAAATATTTATGACATTATCAGATTACAATGTCCTTATATGAAAAAATTGCACACTATTTTTATTTTTAATTTTATATTAGTGATGAATTTTTCATAACGGATATTCAGGTTCATCGGGTTTAACCTCTAAGCAGTTTCACGTACTGTTTAACTCTCTATTCAGAGTTCTTTTCAACTTTCCCTCACGGTACTTGTTTACTATCGGTCTCATGGTTATATTTAGTTTTAGATGGAGTTTACCACCCACTTAGTGCTGCACTATCAAGCAACACGACTCTTTGGAAACATCTTCTAGTAATCATTAACGTTATACGGGCCTGGCACCCTCTATGGGTAAATGGCCTCATTTAAGAAGGACTTAAATCGTTAATTTCTCATACTAGATTATAGATGTTCCATACACTGCATCCCATATTTGCCATAAAGACAAAATGGCTTAGTGCTGAACTGATTTCTTTTCGCTCGCCGCTACTAAGAAAATCCTTGTTAGTTTCTTTTCCTTCCCTCATTAATATGCTTAAATTCGGGGAGTTATCTCATATGAGTTGAGGTTGTTTAACATAGCTTACATTTTATTATTTTATATACTCAGGATTTGAAATCAAATCTATTTATCAAATTTTAGAGGTGAATATTTTTGTTTGCCTTCAGATTAGTTTTTTTAATAAATTTACTTTACTTCTTTATATACTTTTATTTTTATTTTTGTAATTTTTCGCTTATTGTCTCAAAGTATATTTTATTCTAATTGCTCGCTTATTGTCTTATTTTTGATAAATTTTTGTAAAGTATATTTTATTCTAATTGTTCGCTTTTGTCTCATTTTTGATAAATTTTTGTTTAGTATATTTATACTAATTCATCCTCTTTTAATTAATTGATAATATAGAATTTGAAATTCATTTTGAGGTATACTTTGTAAATTAATATTATGAATTTAATAAAAAATCCAGTAATATAACATGTGCTTAAGCAGATTTTAAAAGAATAATAATTATATTAAAATTCTTCTTCATCTACAAGCAACTTTTTTAGCATAGTATCACAACCCTCAACCATATGTAGTCCAAGCAGCACTTCAAAATTAATTAAAGTACATAACAGCATGGACTGCGATATGCGTTCAAAATGTCGATGTTCATGTGTCCTGCAGTTCACACGATGACGCACAGTTTGCTGCGTTCTTCATCGACCCATGAGCCGAGTGATCCACCGCTTAGAGTGATAATTTTGTTTTTTTTTACAAGTCAATAATTTTAATAAAAGAAA
>CATNUY010000239.1:0-115574 GCA_951217065.1 Baccha elongata
GTCACATGTCACATGTCACATGTCACATGTCACATGTCACATAACACATGTCACATAACACATGTCACATGTCACATGTCAATGTCACATGTCACATGTCACATGTCACATGTCACATGTCACATGTCACATGTCACATGTCACATGTCACATGTCACATGTCACATGTCACATGTCACATGTCACATGTCACATGTCACATGTCACATGTCACATGTCACATGTCACATGTCACATGTCACATGTCACATGTCACATGTCACATGTCACATGTCACATGTCACATGTCACATGTCACATGTCACATGTCACATGTCACATGTCACATGTCACATGTCACATGTCACATGTCACATGTCACATGTCACATGTCACATGTCACATGTCACATGTCACATGTCACATGTCACATGTCACATGTCACATGTCACATGTCACATGTCACATGTCACATGTCACATGTCACATGTCACATGTCACATGTCACATGTCACATGTCACATGTCACATGTCACATGTCACA
This sequence comes from Baccha elongata, assembly GCA_951217065.1. Taxonomy (NCBI): domain Eukaryota; kingdom Metazoa; phylum Arthropoda; class Insecta; order Diptera; family Syrphidae; genus Baccha; species Baccha elongata. The sequence continues at coordinate 524 of CATNUY010000239.1, forward strand.
TGTCACATGTCACATGTCACATGTCACATGTCACATGTCACATGTCACATGTCACATGTCACATGTCACATGTCACATGTCACATGTCACATGTCACATGTCACATGTCACATGTCACATGTCACATGTCACATGTCACATGTCACATGTCACATGTCACATGTCACATGTCACATGTCACATGTCACATGTCACATGTCACATGTCACATGTCACATGTCACATGTCACATGTCACATGTCACATGTCACATGTCACATGTCACATGTCACATGTCACATGTCACATGTCACATGTCACATGTCACATGTCACATGTCACATGTCACATGTCACATGTCACATGTCACATGTCACATGTCACATGTCACATGTCACATGTCACATGTCACATGTCACATGTCACATGTCACATGTCACATGTCACATGTCACATGTCACATGTCACATGTCACATGTCACATGTCACATGTCACATGTCACATGTCACATGTCACATGTCACATGTCACATGTCACATGTCACATGTCACATGTCACATGTCACATGTCACATGTCACATGTCACATGTCACATGTCACATGTCACATGTCACATGTCACATGTCACATGTCACATGTCACATGTCACATGTCACATGTCACATGTCACATGTCACATGTCACATGTCACATGTCACATGTCACATGTCACATGTCACATGTCACATGTCACATGTCACATGTCACATGTCACATGTCACATGTCACATGTCACATGTCACATGTCACATGTCACATGTCACATGTCACATGTCACATGTCACATGTCACATGTCACATGTCACATGTCACATGTCACATGTCACATGTCACATGTCACATGTCACATGTCACATGTCACATGTCACATGTCACATGTCACATGTCACATGTCACATGTCACATGTCACATGTCACATGTCACATGTCACATGTCACATGTCACATGTCACATGTCACATGTCACATGTCACATGTCACATGTCACATGTCACATGTCACATGTCACATGTCACATGTCACATGTCACATGTCACATGTCACATGTCACATGTCACATGTCACATGTCACATGTCACATGTCACATGTCACATGTCACATGTCACATGTCACATGTCACATGTCACATGTCACATGTCACATGTCACATGTCACATGTCACATGTCACATGTCACATGTCACATGTCACATGTCACATGTCACATGTCACATGTCACATGTCACATGTCACATGTCACATGTCACATGTCACATGTCACATGTCACATGTCACATGTCACATGTCACATGTCACATGTCACATGTCACATGTCACATGTCACATGTCACATGTCACATGTCACATGTCACATGTCACATGTCACATGTCACATGTCACATGTCACATGTCACATGTCACATGTCACATGTCACATGTCACATGTCACATGTCACATGTCACATGTCACATGTCACATGTCACATGTCACATGTCACATGTCACATGTCACATGTCACATGTCACATGTCACATGTCACATGTCACATGTCACATGTCACATGTCACATGTCACATGTCACATGTCACATGTCACATGTCACATGTCACATGTCACATGTCACATGTCACATGTCACATGTCACATGTCACATGTCACATGTCACATGTCACATGTCACATGTCACATGTCACATGTCACATGTCACATGTCACATGTCACATGTCACATGTCACATGTCACATGTCACATGTCACATGTCACATGTCACATGTCACATGTCACATGTCACATGTCACATGTCACATGTCACATGTCACATGTCACATGTCACATGTCACATGTCACATGTCACATGTCACATGTCACATGTCACATGTCACATGTCACATGTCACATGTCACATGTCACATGTCACATGTCACATGTCACATGTCACATGTCACATGTCACATGTCACATGTCACATGTCACATGTCACATGTCACATGTCACATGTCACATGTCACATGTCACATGTCACATGTCACATGTCACATGTCACATGTCACATGTCACATGTCACATGTCACATGTCACATGTCACATGTCACATGTCACATGTCACATGTCACATGTCACATGTCACATGTCACATGTCACATGTCACATGTCACATGTCACATGTCACATGTCACATGTCACATGTCACATGTCACATGTCACATGTCACATGTCACATGTCACATGTCACATGTCACATGTCACATGTCACATGTCACATGTCACATGTCACATGTCACATGTCACATGTCACATGTCACATTTCACATGTCACATGTCACATGTCACATGTCACATGTCACATGTCACATGTCACATGTCACATGTCACATGTCACATGTCACATGTCACATGTCACATGTCACATGTCACATGTCACATGTCACATGTCACATGTCACATGTCACATGTCACATGTCACATGTCACATGGCACATGTCACATGGCACATGTCACATGTCACATGTCACATGTCACATGTCACATGGCACATGTCACATGTCACATGTCACATGTCACATGTCACATGTCACATGGCACATGTCACATGTCACATGTCACATGTCACATGTCACATGTCACATGTCACATGTCACATGTCACATGTCACATGTCACATGGCACATGTCACATGTCACATGTCACATGTCACATGTCACATGTCACATGTCACATGTCACATGTCACATGTCACATGGCACATGTCACATGTCAAATGTCACATGTCACATGTCACATGTCACATGTCACATGTCACATGTCACATGTCACATGGCACATGTCACATGTCACATGTCACATGTCACATGTCACATGTCACATGGCACATGTCACATGGCACATGTCACATGTCACATGTCACATGTCACATGTCACATGTCACATGTCACATGTCACATGTCACATGTCACATGTCACATGTCACATGTCACATGTCACATGTCACATGTCACATGTCACATGTCACATGTCACATGATGTCACATGTCACATGTCACATGTCACATGTCACATGTCACATGTCACATGTCACATGTCACATGTCACATGTCACATGTCACATGTCACATGTCACATGTCACATGTCACATGTCACATGTCACATGTCACATGTCACATGTCACATGTCACATGTCACATTCACATGTCACATGTCACATGTCACATGTCACATGTCACATGTCACATGTCACATGTCACATGTCACATGTCACATGTCACATGTCACATGTCACATGTCACATGTCACATGTCACATGTCACATGTCACATGTCACATGTCACATGTCACATGTCACATGTCACATGTCACATGTCACATGTCACATGTCACATGTCACATGTCACATGTCACATGTCACATGTCACATGTCACATGTCACATGTCACATGTCACATGTCACATGTCACATGTCACTATGTCACATGTCACATGTCACATGTCACATGTCACATGTCACATGTCACATGTCACATGTCACATGTCACATGTCACATGTCACATGTCACATGTCACATGTCACATGTCACATGTCACATGTCACATGTCACATGTCACATGTCACATGTCACATGTCACATGTCACATGTCACATGTCACATGTCACATGTCACATGTCACATGTCACATGTCACATGTCACATGTCACATGTCACATGTCACATGTCACATGTCACATGTCACATGTCACATGTCACATGTCACATGTCACATGTCATGTCACATGTCACATGTCACATGTCACATGTCACATGTCACATGTCACATGTCACATGTCACATGTCACATGTCACATGTCACATGTCACATGTCACATGTCACATGTCACATGTCACATGTCACATGTCACATGTCACATGTCACATGTCACATGTCACATGTCACATGTCACATGTCACATGTCACATGTCACATGTCACATGTCACATGTCACATGTCACATGTCACATGTCACATGTCACATGTCACATGTCACATGTCACATGTCACATGTCACATGTCACATGTCACATGTCACATGTCACATGTCACATGTCACATGTCACATGTCACATGTCACATGTCACATGTCACATGTCACATGTCACATGTCACATGTCACATGTCACATGTCACATGTCACATGTCACATGTCACATGTCACATGTCACATGTCACATGTCACATGTCACATGTCACATGTCACATGTCACATGTCACATGTCACATGTCACATGTCACATGTCACATGTCACATGTCTGTCACATGTCACATGTCACATGTCACATGTCACATGTCACATGTCACATGTCACATGTCACATGTCACATGTCACATGTCACATGTCACATGTCACATGTCACATGTCACATGTCACATGTCACATGTCACATGTCACATGTCACATGTCACATGTCACATGTCACATGTCACATGTCACATGTCACATGTCACATGTCACATGTCACATGTCACATGTCACATGTCACATGTCACATGTCACATGTCACATGTCACATGTCACATGTCACATGTCACATGTCACATGTCACATGTCACATGTCACATGTCACATGTCACATGTCACATGTCACATGTCACATGTCACATGTCACATGTCACATGTCACATGTCACATGTCACATGTCACATGTCACATGTCACATGTCACATGTCACATGTCACATGTCACATGTCACATGTCACATTCACATGTCACATGTCACATGTCACATGTCACATGTCACATGTCACATGTCACATGTCACATGTCACATGTCACATGTCACATGTCACATGTCACATGTCACATGTCACATGTCACATGTCACATGTCACATGTCACATGTCACATGTCACATGTCACATGTCACATGTCACATGTCACATGTCACATGTCACATGTCACATGTCACATGTCACATGTCACATGTCACATGTCACATGTCACATGTCACATGTCACATGTCACATGTCACATGTCACATGTCACATGTCACATGTCACATGTCATGTCACATGTCACATGTCATGTCACATGTCACATGTCACATGTCACATGTCACATGTCACATGTCACATGTCACATGTCACATGTCACATGTCACATGTCACATGTCACATGTCACATGTCACATGTCACATGTCACATGTCACATGTCACATGTCACATGTCACATGTCACATGTCACATGTCACATGTCACATGTCACATGTCATGTCACATGTCACATGTCACATGTCACATGTCACATGTCACATGTCACATGTCACATGTCACATGTCACATGTCACATGTCACATGTCACATGTCACATGTCACATGTCACATGTCACATGTCACATGTCACATGTCACATGTCACATGTCACATGTCACATGTCACATGTCACATGTCACATGTCACATGTCACATGTCACATGTCACATGTCACATGTCACATGTCACATGTCACATGTCACATGTCACATGTCACATGTCACATGTCACATGTCACATGTCACATGTCACATGTCACATGTCACATGTCACATGTCCATGTCACATGTCACATGTCACATGTCACATGTCATGTCACTGTCACATGTCACATGTCACATGTCACATGTCACATGTCACATGTCATGTCACATGTCACATGTCACATGTCACATGTCACATGTCACATGTCACATGTCACATGTCACATGTCACATGTCACATGTCACATGTCACATGTCACATGTCACATGTCACATGTCACATGTCACATGTCACATGTCACATGTCACATGTCACATGTCACATGTCACATGTCACATGTCACATGTCACATGTCACATGTCACATGTCACATGTCACATGTCACATGTCACATGTCACATGTCACATGTCACATGTCACATGTCACATGTCACATGTCACATGTCACATGTCACATTTCACATGTCACATGTCACATGTCACATGTCACATGTCACATGTCACATGTCACATGTCACATGTCACATGTCACATGTCACATGTCACATGTCACATGTCACATGTCACATGTCACATGTCACATGTCACATGTCACATGTCACATGTCACATGTCACATGTCACATGTCACATGTCACATGTCACATGTCACATGTCACATGTCACATGTCACATGTCACATGTCACATGTCACATGTCACATGTCACATGTCACATGTCACATGTCACATGTCACATGTCACATGTCACATGTCACATGTCACATGTCACATGTCACATGTCACATGTCACATGTCACATGTCACATGTCACATGTCACATGTCACATGTCACATGTCACATGTCACATGTCACATGTCACATGTCACATGTCACATGTCACATGTCACATGTCACATGTCACATGTCACATGTCACATGTCACATGTCACATTTCACATGTCACATGTCACATGTCACATGTCACATGTCACATGTCACATGTGTCACATGTCACATGTCACATGTCACATGTCACATGTCACATGTCACATGTCACATGTCACATGTCACATGTCACATGTCACATGTCACATGTCACATGTCACATGTCACATGTCACATGTCACATGTCACATGTCACATGTCACATGTCACATGTCACATGTCACATGTCACATGTCACATGTCACATGTCACATGGCACATGTCACATGGCACATGTCACATGTCACATGGCACATGTCACATGTCACATGTCACATGTCACATGTCACATGTCACATGTCACATGTCACATGTCACATGTCACATGTCACATGTCACATGTCACATGTCACATGTCACATGTCACATGTCACATGTCACATGTCACATGTCACATGTCACATGTCACATGTCACATGTCACATGTCACATGTCACATGTCACATGTCACATGTCACATGTCACATGGCACATGGCACATGTCACATGTCACATGTCACATGTCACATGTCACATGTCACATGTCACATGTCACATGTCACATGTCACATGTCACATGGCACATGTCACATGGCACATGTCACATGTCACATGTCACATGTCACATGTCACATGTCACATGTCACATGTCACATGTCACATGTCACATGTCACATGTCACATGTCACATGTCACATGTCACATGTCACATGTCACATGTCACATGTCACATGTCACATGTCACATGTCACATGTCACATGTCACATGTCACATGTCACATGTCACATGTCACATGTCACATGTCACATGTCAAATGTCACATGTCACATGTCACATGTCACATGTCACATGTCACATGTCACATGTCACATGTCACATGTCACATCTCACATGTCACATGTCACATGTAACATGTCACATGTCACATGTCACATGTCACATATCACATGTCACATGTCACATGTCACATGTCACATGTCACATGTCACATGTCATATGTCACATGTCACATGTCACATGTCACATGCACATGTCACATGTCACATGTCACATGTCACATGTCACATGTCACATGTCACATGTCACATGTCACATGTCACATGTCACATGTCACATGTCACATGTCACATGTCACATGTCACATGTCACATGTCACATGTCACATGTCACATGTCACATGTCACATGTCACATGTCACATGTCACATGTCACATGTCACATGTCACATGTCACATGTCACATGTCACATGTCACATGTCACATGTCACATGTCACATGTCACATGTCACATGTCACATGTCACATGTCACATGTCACATGTCACATGTCACATGTCACATGTCACATGTCACATGTCACATGTCACATGTCACATGTCACATGTCACATGTCACATGTCACATGTCACATGTCACATGTCACATGTCACATGTCACATGTCACATGTCACATGTCACATGTCACATGTCACATGTCACATGTCACATGTCACATGTCACATGTCACATGTCACATGTCACATGTCACATGTCACATGTCACATGTCACATGTCACATGTCACATGTCACATGTCACATGTCACATGTCACATGTCACATGTCACATGTCACATGTCACATGTCACATGTCACATGTCACATGTCACATGTCACATGTCACATGTCACATGTCACATGTCACATGTCACATGTCACATGTCACATGTCACATGTCACATGTCACATGTCACATGTCACATGTCACATGTCACATGTCACATGTCACATGTCACATGTCACATGTCACATGTCACATGTCACATGTCACATGTCACATGTCACATGTCACATGTCACATGTCACATGTCACATGTCACATGTCACATGTCACATGTCACATGTCACATGTCACATGTCACATGTCACATGTCACATGTCACATGTCACATGTCACATGTCACATGTCACATGTCACATGTCACATGTCACATGTCACATGTCACATGTCACATGTCACATGTCACATGTCACATGTCACATGTCACATGTCACATGTCACATGTCACATGTCACATGTCACATGTCACATGTCACATGTCACATGTCACATGTCACATGTCACATGTCACATGTCACATGTCACATGTCACATGTCACATGTCACATGTCACATGTCACATGTCACATGTCACATGTCACATGTCACATGTCACATGTCACATGTCACATGTCACATGTCACATGTCACATGTCACATGTCACATGTCACATGTCACATGTCACATGTCACATGTCACATGTCACATGTCACATGTCACATGTCACATGTCACATGTCACATGTCACATGTCACATGTCACATGTCACATGTCACATGTCACATGTCACATGTCACATGTCACATGTCACATGTCACATGTCACATGTCACATGTCACATGTCACATGTCACATGTCACATGTCACATGTCACATGTCACATGTCACATGTCACATGTCACATGTCACATGTCACATGTCACATGTCACATGTCACATGTCACATGTCACATGTCACATGTCACATTCACATGTCACATGTCACATGTCACATGTCACATGTCACATGTCACATGTCACATGTCACATCTCACATGTCACATGTCACATGTCACATTCACATGTCACATGTCACATGTCACATGTCACATGTCACATGTCACATGTCACATGTCACATGTCACATGTCACATGTCACATGTCACATGTCACATGTCACATGTCACATGTCACATGTCACATGTCACATGTCACATGTCACATGTCACATGTCACATGTCACATGTCACATGTCACATGTCACATGTCACATGTCACATGTCACATGTCACATGTCACATGTCACATGTCACATGTCACATGTCACATGTCACATGTCACATGTCACATGTCACATGTCACATGTCACATGTCACATGTCACATGTCACATGTCACATGTCACATGTCACATGTCACATGTCACATGTCACATGTCACATGTCACATGTCACATGTCACATGTCACATGTCACATGTCACATGTCACATGTCACATGTCACATGTCACATGTCACATGTCACATGTCACATGTCACATGTCACATGTCACATGTCACATGTCACATGTCACATGTCACATGTCACATGTCACATGTCACATGTCACATGTCACATGTCACATGTCACATGTCACATGTCACATGTCACATGTCACATGTCACATGTCACATGTCACATGTCACATGTCACATGTCACATGTCACATGTCACATGTCACATGTCACATGTCACATGTCACATGTCACATGTCACATGTCACATGTCACATGTCACATGTCACATGTCACATGTCACATGTCACATGTCACATGTCACATGTCACATATCACATGTCACATATCACATGTCACATGTCACATGTCACATGTCACATGACACATGTCACATGTCACATGTCACATGTCACATGTCACATGTCACATGTCACATGTCACATGTCACATATAACATGTCACATGTCACATGTCACATGTCACATGACACATGTCACATGTCACATGTCACATGTCACATGTCACATGTCACATGTCACATGTCACATGTCACATGTCACATGTCACATGTCACATGTCACATGTCACATGTCACATGTCACATGTCACATGTCACATGTCACATGTCACATGTCACATGTCACATGTCACATGTCACATGTCACATGTCACATGTCACATGTCACATGTCACATGTCACATGTCACATGTCACATGTCACATGTCACATGTCACATGTCACATGTCACATGTCACATGTCACATGTCACATGTCACATGTCACATGTCACATGTCACATGTCACATGTCACATGTCACATGTCACATGTCACATGTCACATGTCACATGTCACATGTCACATGTCACATGTCACATGTCATATGTCATATGTCACATGTCACATGTCACATGTCACATGTCACATGTCACATGTCACATGTCACATGTCACATGTCACATGTCACATGTCATATGTCATATGTCACATGTCACATGTCACATGTCACATGTCACATGTCACATGTCACATGTCACATGTCACATGTCACATGTCACATGTCACATGTCACATTTCACATGTCACATGTCACATGTCACATGTCACATGTCACATGTCACATGTCACATGTCACATGTCACATGTCACATGTCACATGTCACATGTCACATGTCACATGTCACATGTCACATGTCACATGTCACATGTCACATGTCACATGTCACATGTCACATGTCACATGTCACATGTCACATGTCACATGTCACATGTCACATGTCACATGTCACATGTCACATGTCACATGTCACATGTCACATGTCACATGTCACATGTCACATGTCACATGTCACATGTCACATGTCACATGTCACATGTCACATATCACATGTCACATGTCACATGTCACATGTCACATGTCACATGTCACATGTCACATGTCACATGTCACATGTCACATATCACATGTCACATGTCACATGTCACATGTCACATGTCACATGTCACATGTCACATGTCACATATCACATGTCACATGTCACATGTCACATGTCACATGTCACATGTCACATGTCACATGTCACATGTCACATGTCACATGTCACATGTCACATGTCACATGTCACATGTCACATGTCACATGTCACATGTCACATGTCACATGTCACATGTCACATGTCACATGTCACATGTCACATGTCACATGTCACATGTCACATGTCACATGTCACATGTCACATGTCACATGTCATATGTCATATGTCACATGTCACATGTCACATGTCACATGTCACATGTCACATGTCACATGTCACATGTCACATGTCACATGTCACATGTCACATGTCACATGTCACATGTCACATGTCACATGTCACACATGTCACATGTCACATGTCACATGTCACATGTCACATGTCACATGTCACATGTCACATGTCACATGTCACATGTCACATGTCACATGTCACATGTCACATGTCACATGTCACATGTCACATGTCACATGTCACATGTCACATGTCACATGTCACATGTCACATGTCACATGTCACATGTCACATGTCACATGTCACATGTCACATGTCACATGTCACATGTCACATGTCACATGTCACATGTCACATGTCACATGTCACATGTCACATGTCACATGTCACATGTCACATGTCACATGTCACATGTCACATGTCACATGTCACATGTCACATGTCACATGTCACATGTCACATGTCACATGTCACATGTCACATGTCACATGTCACATGTCACATGTCACATGTCACATGTCACATGTCACATGTCACATGTCACATGTCACATGTCACATGTCACATGTCACATGTCACATGTCACATGTCACATGTCACATGTCACATGTCACATGTCACATGTCACATGTCACATGTCACATGTCACATGTCACATGTCACATGTCACATGTCACATGTCACATGTCACATGTCACATGTCACATGTCACATGTCACATGTCACATGTCACATGTCACATGTCACATGTCACATGTCACATGTCACATGTCACATGTCACATGTCACATGTCACATGTCACATGTCACATGTCACATGTCACATGTCACATGTCACATGTCACATGTCACATGTCACATGTCACATGTCACATGTCACATGTCACATGTCACATGTCACATGTCACATGTCACATGTCACATGTCACATGTCACATGTCACATGTCACATGTCACATGTCACATGTCACATGTCACATGTCACATGTCACATGTCACATGTCACATGTCACATGTCACATGTCACATGTCACATGTCACATGTCACATGTCACATGTCACATGTCACATGTCACATGTCACATGTCACATGTCACATGTCACATGTCACATGTCACATGTCACATGTCACATGTCACATGTCACATGTCACATGTCACATGTCACATGTCACATGTCACATGTCACATGTCACATGTCACATGTCACATGTCACATGTCACATGTCACATGTCACATGTCACATGTCACATGTCACATGTCACATGTCACATGTCACATGTCACATGTCACATGTCACATGTCACATGTCACATGTCACATGTCACATGTCACATGTCACATGTCACATGTCACATGTCACATGTCACATGTCACATGTCACATGTCACATGTCACATGTCACATGTCACATGTCACATGTCACATGTCACATGTCACATGTCACATGTCACATGTCACATGTCACATGTCACATGTCACATGTCACATGTCACATGTCACATGTCACATGTCACATGTCACATGTCACATGTCACATGTCACATGTCACATGTCACATGTCACATGTCACATGTCACATGTCACATGTCACATGTCACATGTCACATGTCACATGTCACATGTCACATGTCACATGTCACATGTCACATGTCACATGTCACATGTCACATGTCACATGTCACATGTCACATGTCACATGTCACATGTCACATGTCACATGTCACATGTCACATGTCACATGTCACATGTCACATGTCACATGTCACATGTCACATGTCACATGTCACATGTCACATGTCACATGTCACATGTCACATGTCACATGTCACATGTCACATGTCACATGTCACATGTCACATGTCACATGTCACATGTCACATGTCACATGTCACATGTCACATGTCACATGTCACATGTCACATGTCACATGTCACATGTCACATGTCACATGTCACATGTCACATGTCACATGTCACATGTCACATGTCACATGTCACATGTCACATGTCACATGTCACATGTCACATGTCACATGTCACATGTCACATGTCACATGTCACATGTCACATGTCACATGTCACATGTCACATGTCACATGTCACATGTCACATGTCACATGTCACATGTCACATGTCACATGTCACATGTCACATGTCACATGTCACATGTCACATGTCACATGTCACATGTCACATGTCACATGTCACATGTCACATGTCACATGTCACATGTCACATGTCACATGTCACATGTCACATGTCACATGTCACATGTCACATGTCACATGTCACATGTCACATGTCACATGTCACATGTCACATGTCACATGTCACATGTCACATGTCACATGTCACATGTCACATGTCACATGTCACATGTCACATGTCACATGTCACATGTCACATGTCACATGTCACATGTCACATGTCACATGTCACATGTCACATGTCACATGTCACATGTCACATGTCACATGTCACATGTCACATGTCACATGTCACATGTCACATGTCACATGTCACATGTCACATGTCACATGTCACATGTCACATGTCACATGTCACATGTCACATGTCACATGTCACATGTCACATGTCACATGTCACATGTCACATGTCACATGTCACATGTCACATGTCACATGTCACATGTCACATGTCACATGTCACATGTCACATGTCACATGTCACATGTCACATGTCACATGTCACATGTCACATGTCACATGTCACATGTCACATGTCACATGTCACATGTCACATGTCACATGTCACATGTCACATGTCACATGTCACATGTCACATGTCACATGTCACATGTCACATGTCACATGTCACATGTCACATGTCACATGTCACATGTCACATGTCACATGTCACATGTCACATGTCACATGTCACATGTCACATGTCACATGTCACATGTCACATGTCACATGTCACATGTCACATGTCACATGTCACATGTCACATGTCACATGTCACATGTCACATGTCACATGTCACATGTCACATGTCACATGTCACATGTCACATGTCACATGTCACATGTCACATGTCACATGTCACATGTCACATGTCACATGTCACATGTCACATGTCACATGTCACATGTCACATGTCACATGTCACATGTCACATGTCACATGTCACATGTCACATGTCACATGTCACATGTCACATGTCCATGTCACATGTCACATGTCACATGTCACATGTCACATGTACATGTCACATGTCACATGTCACATGTCACATGTCACATGTCACATGTCACATGTCACATGTCACATGTCACATGTCACATGTCACATGTCACATGTCACATGTCACATGTCACATGTCACATGTCACATGTCACATGTCACATGTCACATGTCACATGTCACATGTCACATGTCACATGTCACATGTCACATGTCACATGTCACATGTCACATGTCACATGTCACATGTCACATGTCACATGTCACATGTCACATGTCACATGTCACATGTCACATGTCACATGTCACATGTCACATGTCACATGTCACATGTCACATGTCACATGTCACATGTCACATGTCACATGTCACATGTCACATGTCACATGTCACATGTCACATGTCACATGTCACATGTCACATGTCACATGTCACATGTCACATGTCACATGTCACATGTCACATGTCACATGTCACATGTCACATGTCACATGTCACATGTCACATGTCACATGTCACATGTCACATGTCACATGTCACATGTCACATGTCACATGTCACATGTCACATGTCACATGTCACATGTCACATGTCACATGTCACATGTCACATGTCACATGTCACATGTCACATGTCACATGTCACATGTCACATGTCACATGTCACATGTCACATGTCACATGTCACATGTCACATGTCACATGTCACATGTCACATGTCACATGTCACATGTCACATGTCACATGTCACATGTCACATGTCACATGTCACATGTCACATGTCACATGTCACATGTCACATGTCACATGTCACATGTCACATGTCACATGTCACATGTCACATGTCACATGTCACATGTCACATGTCACATGTCACATGTCACATGTCACATGTCACATGTCACATGTCACATGTCACATGTCACATGTCACATGTCACATGTCACATGTCACATGTCACATGTCACATGTCACATGTCACATGTCACATGTCACATGTCACATGTCACATGTCACATGTCACATGTCACATGTCACATGTCACATGTCACATGTCACATGTCACATGTCACATGTCACATGTCACATGGCACCTGTCACATGTCATATGTCACATGTCACATGTCACATGTCACATGTCCCATTTCACATGTCGCATGTCACATGTGACATGTGACATGTCACATGTCACATGTCACATGTCACATGTCACATGTCACATGTCACATGTCATGTCACAATCACATGTCACATGTCACATGTCACATGTCACATGTCACATGTCACATGTCACATGTCACATGTCACATGTCACATGTCACATGTCACATGTCACATGTCACATGTCACATGTCACATGTCACATGTCACATGTCACATGTCACATGTCACATGTCACATGTCACATGATGTCACATGTCACATGTCACATGTCACATGTCACATGTCACATGTCACATGTCACATGTCACATGTCACATGTCACATGTCACATGTCACATGTCACATGTCACATGTCACATGTCACATGTCACATGTCACATGTCACATGTCACATGTCACATGTCACATGTCACATGTCACATGTCACATGTCACATGTCACATGTCACATGTCACATGTCACATGTCACATGTCACATGTCACATGTCACATGTCACATGTCACATGTCACATGTCACATGTCACATGTCACATGTCACATGTCACATGTCACATGTCACATGTCACATGTCACATGTCACATGTCACATGTCACATGTCACATGTCACATGTCACATGTCACATGTCACATGTCACATGTCACATGTCACATGTCACATGTCACATGTCACATGTCACATGTCACATGTCACATGTCACATGTCACATGTCACATGTCACATGTCACATGTCACATGTCACATGTCACATGTCACATGTCACATGTCACATGTCACATGTCACATGTCACATGTCACATGTCACATGTCACATGTCACATGTCACATGTCACATGTCACATGTCACATGTCACATGTCACATGTCACATGTCACATGTCACATGTCACATGTCACATGTCACATGTCACATGTCACATGTCACATGTCACATGTCACATGTCACATGTCACATGTCACATGTCACATGTCACATGTCACATGTCACATGTCACATGTCACATGTCACATGTCACATGTCACATGTCACATGTCACATGTCACATGTCACATGTCACATGTCACATGTCACATGTCACATGTCACATGTCACATGTCACATGTCACATGTCACATGTCACATGTCACATGTCACATGTCACATGTCACATGTCACATGTCACATGTCACATGTCACATGTCACATGTCACATGTCACATGTCACATGTCACATGTCACATGTCACATGTCACATGTCACATGTCACATGTCACATGTCACATGTCACATGTCACATGTCACATGTCACATGTCACATGTCACATGTCACATGTCACATGTCACATGTCACATGTCACATGTCACATGTCACATGTCACATGTCACATGTCACATGTCACATGTCACATGTCACATGTCACATGTCACATGTCACATGTCACATGTCACATGTCACATGTCACATGTCACATGTCACATGTCACATGTCACATGTCACATGTCACATGTCACATGTCACATGTCACATGTCACATGTCACATGTCACATGTCACATGTCACATGTCACATGTCACATGTCACATGTCACATGTCACATGTCACATGTCACATGTCACATGTCACATGTCACATGTCACATGTCACATGTCACATGTCACATGTCACATGTCACATGTCACATGTCACATGTCACATGTCACATGTCACATGTCACATGTCACATGTCACATGTCACATGTCACATGTCACATGTCACATGTCACATGTCACATGTCACATGTCACATGTCACATGTCACATGTCACATGTCACATGTCACATGTCACATGTCACATGTCACATGTCACATGTCACATGTCACATGTCACATGTCACATGTCACATGTCACATGTCACATGTCACATGTCACATGTCACATGTCACATGTCACATGTCACATGTCACATGTCACATGTCACATGTCACATGTCACATGTCACATGTCACATGTCACATGTCACATGTCACATGTCACATGTCACATGTCACATGTCACATGTCACATGTCACATGTCACATGTCACATGTCACATGTCACATGTCACATGTCACATGTCACATGTCACATGTCACATGTCACATGTCACATGTCACATGTCACATGTCACATGTCACATGTCACATGTCACATGTCACATGTCACATGTCACATGTCACATGTCACATGTCACATGTCACATGTCACATGTCACATGTCACATGTCACATGTCACATGTCACATGTCACATGTCACATGTCACATGTCACATGTCACATGTCACATGTCACATGTCACATGTCACATGTCACATGTCACATGTCACATGTCACATGTCACATGTCACATGTCACATGTCACATGTCACATGTCACATGTCACATGTCACATGTCACATGTCACATGTCACATGTCACATGTCACATGTCACATGTCACATGTCACATGTCACATGTCACATGTCACATGTCACATGTCACATGTCACATGTCACATGTCACATGTCACATGTCACATGTCACATGTCACATGTCACATGTCACATGTCACATGTCACATGTCACATGTCACATGTCACATGTCACATGTCACATGTCACATGTCACATGTCACATGTCACATGTCACATGTCACATGTCACATGTCACATGTCACATGTCACATGTCACATGTCACATGTCACATGTCACATGTCACATGTCACATGTCACATGTCACATGTCACATGTCACATGTCACATGTCACATGTCACATGTCACATGTCACATGTCACATGTCACATGTCACATGTCACATGTCACATGTCACATGTCACATGTCACATGTCACATGTCACATGTCACATGTCACATGTCACATGTCACATGTCACATGTCACATGTCACATGTCACATGTCACATGTCACATGTCACATGTCACATGTCACATGTCACATGTCACATGTCACATGTCACATGTCACATGTCACATGTCACATGTCACATGTCACATGTCACATGTCACATGTCACATGTCACATGTCACATGTCACATGTCACATGTCACATGTCACATGTCACATGTCACATGTCACATGTCACATGTCACATGTCACATGTCACATGTCACATGTCACATGTCACATGTCACATGTCACATGTCACATGTCACATGTCACATGTCACATGTCACATGTCACATGTCACATGTCACATGTCACATGTCACATGTCACATGTCACATGTCACATGTCACATGTCACATGTCACATGTCACATGTCACATGTCACATGTCACATGTCACATGTCACATGTCACATGTCACATGTCACATGTCACATGTCACATGTCACATGTCACATGTCACATGTCACATGTCACATGTCACATGTCACATGTCACATGTCACATGTCACATGTCACATGTCACATGTCACATGTCACATGTCACATGTCACATGTCACATGTCACATGTCACATGTCACATGTCACATGTCACATGTCACATGTCACATGTCACATGTCACATGTCACATGTCACATGTCACATGTCACATGTCACATGTCACATGTCACATGTCACATGTCACATGTCACATGTCACATGTCACATGTCACATGTCACATGTCACATGTCACATGTCACATGTCACATGTCACATGTCACATGTCACATGTCACATGTCACATGTCACATGTCACATGTCACATGTCACATGTCACATGTCACATGTCACATGTCACATGTCACATGTCACATGTCACATGTCACATGTCACATGTCACATGTCACATGTCACATGTCACATGTCACATGTCACATGTCACATGTCACATGTCACATGTCACATGTCACATGTCACATGTCACATGTCACATGTCACATGTCACATGTCACATGTCACATGTCACATGTCACATGTCACATGTCACATGTCACATGTCACATGTCACATGTCACATGTCACATGTCACATGTCACATGTCACATGTCACATGTCACATGTCACATGTCACATGTCACATGTCACATGTCACATGTCACATGTCACATGTCACATGTCACATGTCACATGTCACATGTCACATGTCACATGTCACATGTCACATGTCACATGTCACATGTCACATGTCACATGTCACATGTCACATGTCACATGTCACATGTCACATGTCACATGTCACATGTCACATGTCACATGTCACATGTCACATGTCACATGTCACATGTCACATGTCACATGTCACATGTCACATGTCACATGTCACATGTCACATGTCACATGTCACATGTCACATGTCACATGTCACATGTCACATGTCACATGTCACATGTCACATGTCACATGTCACATGTCACATGTCACATGTCACATGTCACATGTCACATGTCACATGTCACATGTCACATGTCACATGTCACATGTCACATGTCACATGTCACATGTCACATGTCACATGTCACATGTCACATGTCACATGTCACATGTCACATGTCACATGTCACATGTCACATGTCACATGTCACATGTCACATGTCACATGTCACATGTCACATGTCACATGTCACATGTCACATGTCACATGTCACATGTCACATGTCACATGTCACATGTCACATGTCACATGTCACATGTCACATGTCACATGTCACATGTCACATGTCACATGTCACATGTCACATGTCACATGTCACATGTCACATGTCACATGTCACATGTCACATGTCACATGTCACATGTCACATGTCACATGTCACATGTCACATGTCACATGTCACATGTCACATGTCACATGTCACATGTCACATGTCACATGTCACATGTCACATGTCACATGTCACATGTCACATGTCACATGTCACATGTCACATGTCACATGTCACATGTCACATGTCACATGTCACATGTCACATGTCACATGTCACATGTCACATGTCACATGTCACATGTCACATGTCACATGTCACATGTCACATGTCACATGTCACATGTCACATGTCACATGTCACATGTCACATGTCACATGTCACATGTCACATGTCACATGTCACATGTCACATGTCACATGTCACATGTCACATGTCACATGTCACATGTCACATGTCACATGTCACATGTCACATGTCACATGTCACATGTCACATGTCACATGTCACATGTCACATGTCACATGTCACATGTCACATGTCACATGTCACATGTCACATGTCACATGTCACATGTCACATGTCACATGTCACATGTCACATGTCACATGTCACATGTCACATGTCACATGTCACATGTCACATGTCACATGTCACATGTCACATGTCACATGTCACATGTCACATGTCACATGTCACATGTCACATGTCACATGTCACATGTCACATGTCACATGTCACATGTCACATGTCACATGTCACATGTCACATGTCACATGTCACATGTCACATGTCACATGTCACATGTCACATGTCACATGTCACATGTCACATGTCACATGTCACATGTCACATGTCACATGTCACATGTCACATGTCACATGTCACATGTCACATGTCACATGTCACATGTCACATGTCACATGTCACATGTCACATGTCACATGTCACATGTCACATGTCACATGTCACATGTCACATGTCACATGTCACATGTCACATGTCACATGTCACATGTCACATGTCACATGTCACATGTCACATGTCACATGTCACATGTCACATGTCACATGTCACATGTCACATGTCACATGTCACATGTCACATGTCACATGTCACATGTCACATGTCACATGTCACATGTCACATGTCACATGTCACATGTCACATGTCACATGTCACATGTCACATGTCACATGTCACATGTCACATGTCACATGTCACATGTCACATGTCACATGTCACATGTCACATGTCACATGTCACATGTCACATGTCACATGTCACATGTCACATGTCACATGTCACATGTCACATGTCACATGTCACATGTCACATGTCACATGTCACATGTCACATGTCACATGTCACATGTCACATGTCACATGTCACATGTCACATGTCACATGTCACATGTCACATGTCACATGTCACATGTCACATGTCACATGTCACATGTCACATGTCACATGTCACATGTCACATGTCACATGTCACATGTCACATGTCACATGTCACATGTCACATGTCACATGTCACATGTCACATGTCACATGTCACATGTCACATGTCACATGTCACATGTCACATGTCACATGTCACATGTCACATGTCACATGTCACATGTCACATGTCACATGTCACATGTCACATGTCACATGTCACATGTCACATGTCACATGTCACATGTCACATGTCACATGTCACTGATGTCACATGTCACATGTCACATGTCACATGTCACATGTCACATGTCACATGTCACATGTCACATGTCACATGTCACATGTCACATGTCACATGTCACATGTCACATGTCACATGTCACATGTCACATGTCACATGTCACATGTCACATGTCACATGTCACATGTCACATGTCACATGTCACATGTCACATGTCACATGTCACATGTCACATGTCACATGTCACATGTCACATGTCACATGTCACATGTCACATGTCACATGTCACATGTCACATGTCACATGTCACATGTCACATGTCACATGTCACATGTCACATGTCACATGTCACATGTCACATGTCACATGTCACATGTCACATGTCACATGTCACATGTCACATGTCACATGTCACATGTCACATGTCACATGTCACATGTCACATGTCACATGTCACATGTCACATGTCACATGTCACATGTCACATGTCACATGTCACATGTCACATGTCACATGTCACATGTCACATGTCACATGTCACATGTCACATGTCACATGTCACATGTCACATGTCACATGTCACATGTCACATGTCACATGTCACATGTCACATGTCACATGTCACATGTCACATGTCACATGTCACATGTCACATGTCACATGTCACATGTCACATGTCACATGTCACATGTCACATGTCACATGTCACATGTCACATGTCACATGTCACATGTCACATGTCACATGTCACATGTCACATGTCACATGTCACATGTCACATGTCACATGTCACATGTCACATGTCACATGTCACATGTCACATGTCACATGTCACATGTCACATGTCACATGTCACATGTCACATGTCACATGTCACATGTCACATGTCACATGTCACATGTCACATGTCACATGTCACATGTCACATGTCACATGTCACATGTCACATGTCACATGTCACATGTCACATGTCACATGTCACATGTCACATGTCACATGTCACATGTCACATGTCACATGTCACATGTCACATGTCACATGTCACATGTCACATGTCACATGTCACATGTCACATGTCACATGTCACATGTCACATGTCACATGTCACATGTCACATGTCACATGTCACATGTCACATGTCACATGTCACATGTCACATGTCACATGTCACATGTCACATGTCACATGTCACATGTCACATGTCACATGTCACATGTCACATGTCACATGTCACATGTCACATGTCACATGTCACATGTCACATGTCACATGTCACATGTCACATGTCACATGTCACATGTCACATGTCACATGTCACATGTCACATGTCACATGTCACATGTCACATGTCACATGTCACATGTCACATGTCACATGTCACATGTCACATGTCACATGTCACATGTCACATGTCACATGTCACATGTCACATGTCACATGTCACATGTCACATGTCACATGTCACATGTCACATGTCACATGTCACATGTCACATGTCACATGTCACATGTCACATGTCACATGTCACATGTCACATGTCACATGTCACATGTCACATGTCACATGTCACATGTCACATGTCACATGTCACATGTCACATGTCACATGTCACATGTCACATGTCACATGTCACATGTCACATGTCACATGTCACATGTCACATGTCACATGTCACATGTCACATGTCACATGTCACATGTCACATGTCACATGTCACATGTCACATGTCACATGTCACATGTCACATGTCACATGTCACATGTCACATGTCACATGTCACATGTCACATGTCACATGTCACATGTCACATGTCACATGTCACATGTCACATGTCACATGTCACATGTCACATGTCACATGTCACATGTCACATGTCACATGTCACATGTCACATGTCACATGTCACATGTCACATGTCACATGTCACATGTCACATGTCACATGTCACATGTCACATGTCACATGTCACATGTCACATGTCACATGTCACATGTCACATGTCACATGTCACATGTCACATGTCACATGTCACATGTCACATGTCACATGTCACATGTCACATGTCACATGTCACATGTCACATGTCACATGTCACATGTCACATGTCACATGTCACATGTCACATGTCACATGTCACATGTCACATGTCACATGTCACATGTCACATGTCACATGTCACATGTCACATGTCACATGTCACATGTCACATGTCACATGTCACATGTCACATGTCACATGTCACATGTCACATGTCACATGTCACATGTCACATGTCACATGTCACATGTCACATGTCACATGTCACATGTCACATGTCACATGTCACATGTCACATGTCACATGTCACATGTCACATGTCACATGTCACATGTCACATGTCACATGTCACATGTCACATGTCACATGTCACATGTCACATGTCACATGTCACATGTCACATGTCACATGTCACATGTCACATGTCACATGTCACATGTCACATGTCACATGTCACATGTCACATGTCACATGTCACATGTCACATGTCACATGTCACATGTCACATGTCACATGTCACATGTCACATGTCACATGTCACATGTCACATGTCACATGTCACATGTCACATGTCACATGTCACATGTCACATGTCACATGTCACATGTCACATGTCACATGTCACATGTCACATGTCACATGTCACATGTCACATGTCACATGTCACATGTCACATGTCACATGTCACATGTCACATGTCACATGTCACATGTCACATGTCACATGTCACATGTCACATGTCACATGTCACATGTCACATGTCACATGTCACATGTCACATGTCACATGTCACATGTCACATGTCACATGTCACATGTCACATGTCACATGTCACATGTCACATGTCACATGTCACATGTCACATGTCACATGTCACATGTCACATGTCACATGTCACATGTCACATGTCACATGTCACATGTCACATGTCACATGTCACATGTCACATGTCACATGTCACATGTCACATGTCACATGTCACATGTCACATGTCACATGTCACATGTCACATGTCACATGTCACATGTCACATGTCACATGTCACATGTCACATGTCACATGTCACATGTCACATGTCACATGTCACATGTCACATGTCACATGTCACATGTCACATGTCACATGTCACATGTCACATGTCACATGTCACATGTCACATGTCACATGTCACATGTCACATGTCACATGTCACATGTCACATGTCACATGTCACATGTCACATGTCACATGTCACATGTCACATGTCACATGTCACATGTCACATGTCACATGTCACATGTCACATGTCACATGTCACATGTCACATGTCACATGTCACATGTCACATGTCACATGTCACATGTCACATGTCACATGTCACATGTCACATGTCACATGTCACATGTCACATGTCACATGTCACATGTCACATGTCACATGTCACATGTCACATGTCACATGTCACATGTCACATGTCACATGTCACATGTCACATGTCACATGTCACATGTCACATGTCACATGTCACATGTCACATGTCACATGTCACATGTCACATGTCACATGTCACATGTCACATGTCACATGTCACATGTCACATGTCACATGTCACATGTCACATGTCACATGTCACATGTCACATGTCACATGTCACATGTCACATGTCACATGTCACATGTCACATGTCACATGTCACATGTCACATGTCACATGTCACATGTCACATGTCACATGTCACATGTCACATGTCACATGTCACATGTCACATGTCACATGTCACATGTCACATGTCACATGTCACATGTCACATGTCACATGTCACATGTCACATGTCACATGTCACATGTCACATGTCACATGTCACATGTCACATGTCACATGTCACATGTCACATGTCACATGTCACATGTCACATGTCACATGTCACATGTCACATGTCACATGTCACATGTCACATGTCACATGTCACATGTCACATGTCACATGTCACATGTCACATGTCACATGTCACATGTCACATGTCACATGTCACATGTCACATGTCACATGTCACATGTCACATGTCACATGTCACATGTCACATGTCACATGTCACATGTCACATGTCACATGTCACATGTCACAATGTCACATGTCACATGTCACATGTCACATGTCACATGTCACATGTCACATGTCACATGTCACATGTCACATGTCACATGTCACATGTCACATGTCACATGTCACATGTCACATGTCACATGTCACATGTCACATGTCACATGTCACATGTCACATGTCACATGTCACATGTCACATGTCACATGTCACATGTCACATGTCACATGTCACATGTCACATGTCACATGTCACATGTCACATGTCACATGTCACATGTCACATGTCACATGTCACATGTCACATGTCACATGTCACATGTCACATGTCACATGTCACATGTCACATGTCACATGTCACATGTCACATGTCACATGTCACATGTCACATGTCACATGTCACATGTCACATGTCACATGTCACATGTCACATGTCACATGTCACATGTCACATGTCACATGTCACATGTCACATGTCACATGTCACATGTCACATGTCACATGTCACATGTCACATGTCACATGTCACATGTCACATGTCACATGTCACATGTCACATGTCACATGTCACATGTCACATGTCACATGTCACATGTCACATGTCACATGTCACATGTCACATGTCACATGTCACATGTCACATGTCACATGTCACATGTCACATGTCACATGTCACATGTCACATGTCACATGTCACATGTCACATGTCACATGTCACATGTCACATGTCACATGTCACATGTCACATGTCACATGTCACATGTCACATGTCACATGTCACATGTCACATGTCACATGTCACATGTCACATGTCACATGTCACATGTCACATGTCACATGTCACATGTCACATGTCACATGTCACATGTCACATGTCACATGTCACATGTCACATGTCACATGTCACATGTCACATGTCACATGTCACATGTCACATGTCACATGTCACATGTCACATGTCACATGTCACATGTCACATGTCACATGTCACATGTCACATGTCACATGTCACATGTCACATGTCACATGTCACATGTCACATGTCACATGTCACATGTCACATGTCACATGTCACATGTCACATGTCACATGTCACATGTCACATGTCACATGTCACATGTCACATGTCACATGTCACATGTCACATGTCACATGTCACATGTCACATGTCACATGTCACATGTCACATGTCACATGTCACATGTCACATGTCACATGTCACATGTCACATGTCACATGTCACATGTCACATGTCACATGTCACATGTCACATGTCACATGTCACATGTCACATGTCACATGTCACATGTCACATGTCACATGTCACATGTCACATGTCACATGTCACATGTCACATGTCACATGTCACATGTCACATGTCACATGTCACATGTCACATGTCACATGTCACATGTCACATGTCACATGTCACATGTCACATGTCACATGTCACATGTCACATGTCACATGTCACATGTCACATGTCACATGTCACATGTCACATGTCACATGTCACATGTCACATGTCACATGTCACATGTCACATGTCACATGTCACATGTCACATGTCACATGTCACATGTCACATGTCACATGTCACATGTCACATGTCACATGTCACATGTCACATGTCACATGTCACATGTCACATGTCACATGTCACATGTCACATGTCACATGTCACATGTCACATGTCACATGTCACATGTCACATGTCACATGTCACATGTCACATGTCACATGTCACATGTCACATGTCACATGTCACATGTCACATGTCACATGTCACATGTCACATGTCACATGTCACATGTCACATGTCACATGTCACATGTCACATGTCACATGTCACATGTCACATGTCACATGTCACATGTCACATGTCACATGTCACATGTCACATGTCACATGTCACATGTCACATGTCACATGTCACATGTCACATGTCACATGTCACATGTCACATGTCACATGTCACATGTCACATGTCACATGTCACATGTCACATGTCACATGTCACATGTCACATGTCACATGTCACATGTCACATGTCACATGTCACATGTCACATGTCACATGTCACATGTCACATGTCACATGTCACATGTCACATGTCACATGTCACATGTCACATGTCACATGTCACATGTCACATGTCACATGTCACATGTCACATGTCACATGTCACATGTCACATGTCACATGTCACATGTCACATGTCACATGTCACATGTCACATGTCACATGTCACATGTCACATGTCACATGTCACATGTCACATGTCACATGTCACATGTCACATGTCACATGTCACATGTCACATGTCACATGTCACATGTCACATGTCACATGTCACATGTCACATGTCACATGTCACATGTCACATGTCACATGTCACATGTCACATGTCACATGTCACATGTCACATGTCACATGTCACATGTCACATGTCACATGTCACATGTCACATGTCACATGTCACATGTCACATGTCACATGTCACATGTCACATGTCACATGTCACATGTCACATGTCACATGTCACATGTCACATGTCACATGTCACATGTCACATGTCACATGTCACATGTCACATGTCACATGTCACATGTCACATGTCACATGTCACATGTCACATGTCACATGTCACATGTCACATGTCACATGTCACATGTCACATGTCACATGTCACATGTCACATGTCACATGTCACATGTCACATGTCACATGTCACATGTCACATGTCACATGTCACATGTCACATGTCACATGTCACATGTCACATGTCACATGTCACATGTCACATGTCACATGTCACATGTCACATGTCACATGTCACATGTCACATGTCACATGTCACATGTCACATGTCACATGTCACATGTCACATGTCACATGTCACATGTCACATGTCACATGTCACATGTCACATGTCACATGTCACATGTCACATGTCACATGTCACATGTCACATGTCACATGTCACATGTCACATGTCACATGTCACATGTCACATGTCACATGTCACATGTCACATGTCACATGTCACATGTCACATGTCACATGTCACATGTCACATGTCACATGTCACATGTCACATGTCACATGTCACATGTCACATGTCACATGTCACATGTCACATGTCACATGTCACATGTCACATGTCACATGTCACATGTCACATGTCACATGTCACATGTCACATGTCACATGTCACATGTCACATGTCACATGTCACATGTCACATGTCACATGTCACATGTCACATGTCACATGTCACATGTCACATGTCACATGTCACATGTCACATGTCACATGTCACATGTCACATGTCACATGTCACATGTCACATGTCACATGTCACATGTCACATGTCACATGTCACATGTCACATGTCACATGTCACATGTCACATGTCACATGTCACATGTCACATGTCACATGTCACATGTCACATGTCACATGTCACATGTCACATGTCACATGTCACATGTCACATGTCACATGTCACATGTCACATGTCACATGTCACATGTCACATGTCACATGTCACATGTCACATGTCACATGTCACATGTCACATGTCACATGTCACATGTCACATGTCACATGTCACATGTCACATGTCACATGTCACATGTCACATGTCACATGTCACATGTCACATGTCACATGTCACATGTCACATGTCACATGTCACATGTCACATGTCACATGTCACATGTCACATGTCACATGTCACATGTCACATGTCACATGTCACATGTCACATGTCACATGTCACATGTCACATGTCACATGTCACATGTCACATGTCACATGTCACATGTCACATGTCACATGTCACATGTCACATGTCACATGTCACATGTCACATGTCACATGTCACATGTCACATGTCACATGTCACATGTCACATGTCACATGTCACATGTCACATGTCACATGTCACATGTCACATGTCACATGTCACATGTCACATGTCACATGTCACATGTCACATGTCACATGTCACATGTCACATGTCACATGTCACATGTCACATGTCACATGTCACATGTCACATGTCACATGTCACATGTCACATGTCACATGTCACATGTCACATGTCACATGTCACATGTCACATGTCACATGTCACATGTCACATGTCACATGTCACATGTCACATGTCACATGTCACATGTCACATGTCACATGTCACATGTCACATGTCACATGTCACATGTCACATGTCACATGTCACATGTCACATGTCACATGTCACATGTCACATGTCACATGTCACATGTCACATGTCACATGTCACATGTCACATGTCACATGTCACATGTCACATGTCACATGTCACATGTCACATGTCACATGTCACATGTCACATGTCACATGTCACATGTCACATGTCACATGTCACATGTCACATGTCACATGTCACATGTCACATGTCACATGTCACATGTCACATGTCACATGTCACATGTCACATGTCACATGTCACATGTCACATGTCACATGTCACATGTCACATGTCACATGTCACATGTCACATGTCACATGTCACATGTCACATGTCACATGTCACATGTCACATGTCACATGTCACATGTCACATGTCACATGTCACATGTCACATGTCACATGTCACATGTCACATGTCACATGTCACATGTCACATGTCACATGTCACATGTCACATGTCACATGTCACATGTCACATGTCACATGTCACATGTCACATGTCACATGTCACATGTCACATGTCACATGTCACATGTCACATGTCACATGTCACATGTCACATGTCACATGTCACATGTCACATGTCACATGTCACATGTCACATGTCACATGTCACATGTCACATGTCACATGTCACATGTCACATGTCACATGTCACATGTCACATGTCACATGTCACATGTCACATGTCACATGTCACATGTCACATGTCACATGTCACATGTCACATGTCACATGTCACATGTCACATGTCACATGTCACATGTCACATGTCACATGTCACATGTCACATGTCACATGTCACATGTCACATGTCACATGTCACATGTCACATGTCACATGTCACATGTCACATGTCACATGTCACATGTCACATGTCACATGTCACATGTCACATGTCACATGTCACATGTCACATGTCACATGTCACATGTCACATGTCACATGTCACATGTCACATGTCACATGTCACATGTCACATGTCACATGTCACATGTCACATGTCACATGTCACATGTCACATGTCACATGTCACATGTCACATGTCACATGTCACATGTCACATGTCACATGTCACATGTCACATGTCACATGTCACATGTCACATGTCACATGTCACATGTCACATGTCACATGTCACATGTCACATGTCACATGTCACATGTCACATGTCACATGTCACATGTCACATGTCACATGTCACATGTCACATGTCACATGTCACATGTCACATGTCACATGTCACATGTCACATGTCACATGTCACATGTCACATGTCACATGTCACATGTCACATGTCACATGTCACATGTCACATGTCACATGTCACATGTCACATGTCACATGTCACATGTCACATGTCACATGTCACATGTCACATGTCACATGTCACATGTCACATGTCACATGTCACATGTCACATGTCACATGTCACATGTCACATGTCACATGTCACATGTCACATGTCACATGTCACATGTCACATGTCACATGTCACATGTCACATGTCACATGTCACATGTCACATGTCACATGTCACATGTCACATGTCACATGTCACATGTCACATGTCACATGTCACATGTCACATGTCACATGTCACATGTCACATGTCACATGTCACATGTCACATGTCACATGTCACATGTCACATGTCACATGTCACATGTCACATGTCACATGTCACATGTCACATGTCACATGTCACATGTCACATGTCACATGTCACATGTCACATGTCACATGTCACATGTCACATGTCACATGTCACATGTCACATGTCACATGTCACATGTCACATGTCACATGTCACATGTCACATGTCACATGTCACATGTCACATGTCACATGTCACATGTCACATGTCACATGTCACATGTCACATGTCACATGTCACATGTCACATGTCACATGTCACATGTCACATGTCACATGTCACATGTCACATGTCACATGTCACATGTCACATGTCACATGTCACATGTCACATGTCACATGTCACATGTCACATGTCACATGTCACATGTCACATGTCACATGTCACATGTCACATGTCACATGTCACATGTCACATGTCACATGTCACATGTCACATGTCACATGTCACATGTCACATGTCACATGTCACATGTCACATGTCACATGTCACATGTCACATGTCACATGTCACATGTCACATGTCACATGTCACATGTCACATGTCACATGTCACATGTCACATGTCACATGTCACATGTCACATGTCACATGTCACATGTCACATGTCACATGTCACATGTCACATGTCACATGTCACATGTCACATGTCACATGTCACATGTCACATGTCACATGTCACATGTCACATGTCACATGTCACATGTCACATGTCACATGTCACATGTCACATGTCACATGTCACATGTCACATGTCACATGTCACATGTCACATGTCACATGTCACATGTCACATGTCACATGTCACATGTCACATGTCACATGTCACATGTCACATGTCACATGTCACATGTCACATGTCACATGTCACATGTCACATGTCACATGTCACATGTCACATGTCACATGTCACATGTCACATGTCACATGTCACATGTCACATGTCACATGTCACATGTCACATGTCACATGTCACATGTCACATGTCACATGTCACATGTCACATGTCACATGTCACATGTCACATGTCACATGTCACATGTCACATGTCACATGTCACATGTCACATGTCACATGTCACATGTCACATGTCACATGTCACATGTCACATGTCACATGTCACATGTCACATGTCACATGTCACATGTCACATGTCACATGTCACATGTCACATGTCACATGTCACATGTCACATGTCACATGTCACATGTCACATGTCACATGTCACATGTCACATGTCACATGTCACATGTCACATGTCACATGTCACATGTCACATGTCACATGTCACATGTCACATGTCACATGTCACATGTCACATGTCACATGTCACATGTCACATGTCACATGTCACATGTCACATGTCACATGTCACATGTCACATGTCACATGTCACATGTCACATGTCACATGTCACATGTCACATGTCACATGTCACATGTCACATGTCACATGTCACATGTCACATGTCACATGTCACATGTCACATGTCACATGTCACATGTCACATGTCACATGTCACATGTCACATGTCACATGTCACATGTCACATGTCACATGTCACATGTCACATGTCACATGTCACATGTCACATGTCACATGTCACATGTCACATGTCACATGTCACATGTCACATGTCACATGTCACATGTCACATGTCACATGTCACATGTCACATGTCACATGTCACATGTCACATGTCACATGTCACATGTCACATGTCACATGTCACATGTCACATGTCACATGTCACATGTCACATGTCACATGTCACATGTCACATGTCACATGTCACATGTCACATGTCACATGTCACATGTCACATGTCACATGTCACATGTCACATGTCACATGTCACATGTCACATGTCACATGTCACATGTCACATGTCACATGTCACATGTCACATGTCACATGTCACATGTCACATGTCACATGTCACATGTCACATGTCACATGTCACATGTCACATGTCACATGTCACATGTCACATGTCACATGTCACATGTCACATGTCACATGTCACATGTCACATGTCACATGTCACATGTCACATGTCACATGTCACATGTCACATGTCACATGTCACATGTCACATGTCACATGTCACATGTCACATGTCACATGTCACATGTCACATGTCACATGTCACATGTCACATGTCACATGTCACATGTCACATGTCACATGTCACATGTCACATGTCACATGTCACATGTCACATGTCACATGTCACATGTCACATGTCACATGTCACATGTCACATGTCACATGTCACATGTCACATGTCACATGTCACATGTCACATGTCACATGTCACATGTCACATGTCACATGTCACATGTCACATGTCACATGTCACATGTCACATGTCACATGTCACATGTCACATGTCACATGTCACATGTCACATGTCACATGTCACATGTCACATGTCACATGTCACATGTCACATGTCACATGTCACATGTCACATGTCACATGTCACATGTCACATGTCACATGTCACATGTCACATGTCACATGTCACATGTCACATGTCACATGTCACATGTCACATGTCACATGTCACATGTCACATGTCACATGTCACATGTCACATGTCACATGTCACATGTCACATGTCACATGTCACATGTCACATGTCACATGTCACATGTCACATGTCACATGTCACATGTCACATGTCACATGTCACATGTCACATGTCACATGTCACATGTCACATGTCACATGTCACATGTCACATGTCACATGTCACATGTCACATGTCACATGTCACATGTCACATGTCACATGTCACATGTCACATGTCACATGTCACATGTCACATGTCACATGTCACATGTCACATGTCACATGTCACATGTCACATGTCACATGTCACATGTCACATGTCACATGTCACATGTCACATGTCACATGTCACATGTCACATGTCACATGTCACATGTCACATGTCACATGTCACATGTCACATGTCACATGTCACATGTCACATGTCACATGTCACATGTCACATGTCACATGTCACATGTCACATGTCACATGTCACATGTCACATGTCACATGTCACATGTCACATGTCACATGTCACATGTCACATGTCACATGTCACATGTCACATGTCACATGTCACATGTCACATGTCACATGTCACATGTCACATGTCACATGTCACATGTCACATGTCACATGTCACATGTCACATGTCACATGTCACATGTCACATGTCACATGTCACATGTCACATGTCACATGTCACATGTCACATGTCACATGTCACATGTCACATGTCACATGTCACATGTCACATGTCACATGTCACATGTCACATGTCACATGTCACATGTCACATGTCACATGTCACATGTCACATGTCACATGTCACATGTCACATGTCACATGTCACATGTCACATGTCACATGTCACATGTCACATGTCACATGTCACATGTCACATGTCACATGTCACATGTCACATGTCACATGTCACATGTCACATGTCACATGTCACATGTCACATGTCACATGTCACATGTCACATGTCACATGTCACATGTCACATGTCACATGTCACATGTCACATGTCACATGTCACATGTCACATGTCACATGTCACATGTCACATGTCACATGTCACATGTCACATGTCACATGTCACATGTCACATGTCACATGTCACATGTCACATGTCACATGTCACATGTCACATGTCACATGTCACATGTCACATGTCACATGTCACATGTCACATGTCACATGTCACATGTCACATGTCACATGTCACATGTCACATGTCACATGTCACATGTCACATGTCACATGTCACATGTCACATGTCACATGTCACATGTCACATGTCACATGTCACATGTCACATGTCACATGTCACATGTCACATGTCACATGTCACATGTCACATGTCACATGTCACATGTCACATGTCACATGTCACATGTCACATGTCACATGTCACATGTCACATGTCACATGTCACATGTCACATGTCACATGTCACATGTCACATGTCACATGTCACATGTCACATGTCACATGTCACATGTCACATGTCACATGTCACATGTCACATGTCACATGTCACATGTCACATGTCACATGTCACATGTCACATGTCACATGTCACATGTCACATGTCACATGTCACATGTCACATGTCACATGTCACATGTCACATGTCACATGTCACATGTCACATGTCACATGTCACATGTCACATGTCACATGTCACATGTCACATGTCACATGTCACATGTCACATGTCACATGTCACATGTCACATGTCACATGTCACATGTCACATGTCACATGTCACATGTCACATGTCACATGTCACATGTCACATGTCACATGTCACATGTCACATGTCACATGTCACATGTCACATGTCACATGTCACATGTCACATGTCACATGTCACATGTCACATGTCACATGTCACATGTCACATGTCACATGTCACATGTCACATGTCACATGTCACATGTCACATGTCACATGTCACATGTCACATGTCACATGTCACATGTCACATGTCACATGTCACATGTCACATGTCACATGTCACATGTCACATGTCACATGTCACATGTCACATGTCACATGTCACATGTCACATGTCACATGTCACATGTCACATGTCACATGTCACATGTCACATGTCACATGTCACATGTCACATGTCACATGTCACATGTCACATGTCACATGTCACATGTCACATGTCACATGTCACATGTCACATGTCACATGTCACATGTCACATGTCACATGTCACATGTCACATGTCACATGTCACATGTCACATGTCACATGTCACATGTCACATGTCACATGTCACATGTCACATGTCACATGTCACATGTCACATGTCACATGTCACATGTCACATGTCACATGTCACATGTCACATGTCACATGTCACATGTCACATGTCACATGTCACATGTCACATGTCACATGTCACATGTCACATGTCACATGTCACATGTCACATGTCACATGTCACATGTCACATGTCACATGTCACATGTCACATGTCACATGTCACATGTCACATGTCACATGTCACATGTCACATGTCACATGTCACATGTCACATGTCACATGTCACATGTCACATGTCACATGTCACATGTCACATGTCACATGTCACATGTCACATGTCACATGTCACATGTCACATGTCACATGTCACATGTCACATGTCACATGTCACATGTCACATGTCACATGTCACATGTCACATGTCACATGTCACATGTCACATGTCACATGTCACATGTCACATGTCACATGTCACATGTCACATGTCACATGTCACATGTCACATGTCACATGTCACATGTCACATGTCACATGTCACATGTCACATGTCACATGTCACATGTCACATGTCACATGTCACATGTCACATGTCACATGTCACATGTCACATGTCACATGTCACATGTCACATGTCACATGTCACATGTCACATGTCACATGTCACATGTCACATGTCACATGTCACATGTCACATGTCACATGTCACATGTCACATGTCACATGTCACATGTCACATGTCACATGTCACATGTCACATGTCACATGTCACATGTCACATGTCACATGTCACATGTCACATGTCACATGTCACATGTCACATGTCACATGTCACATGTCACATGTCACATGTCACATGTCACATGTCACATGTCACATGTCACATGTCACATGTCACATGTCACATGTCACATGTCACATGTCACATGTCACATGTCACATGTCACATGTCACATGTCACATGTCACATGTCACATGTCACATGTCACATGTCACATGTCACATGTCACATGTCACATGTCACATGTCACATGTCACATGTCACATGTATGTATTTATTTATATTTGCTTAATTCAAGCTCATTAATAATAATAATAACAATCATTAAATAACTTAACTTTAACATAAATTGATCTTATTCTATCTTAAGACTAAAGAGTAGAGGTTTATGGAAGATTTGAATAGAGGTTTCTTCTAAGGGAGGAGATACTAGGATGGAAATCAAGGAGATGTTGTGCACTGTTGGCTGAACGTAACATTCTAGTAATTGGGTTGAAGTGGGCATAATTGGTACGGTGAGTAGGAAGGCGAAAGAAGGGAACAGATCTAAGGTTGTGTGGATTCGTGTTGACGAAAATTAATTGC
The DNA here is from genome assembly GCA_951217065.1 of Baccha elongata. Classification (NCBI taxonomy): domain Eukaryota; kingdom Metazoa; phylum Arthropoda; class Insecta; order Diptera; family Syrphidae; genus Baccha; species Baccha elongata. Next base: position 38,680 of record CATNUY010000239.1, read on the forward strand.
AGAAGAGGAGGAGAGTCGATGGCTCCGATGATGACTTGATGTATGAAAAGTATGTCTGCAACAGCACGACGTTTCGCAAGGGTATTTAAGTCGATCAGTTGTAAACGATGTTCGTACGGGGGAAGGAAATGAGGGTCAGACCATGGGAGGTTTCGTAAAGCGAAACGGAGGAACCTACGTTGTACAGCTTCAATTCTAAGTGAGTGGGTGGATTGATAAGGAGACCAAACTTGACTGGCATACTCAAGAATTGGTCTAACAAACGTTGTGAAGAGAGACTTTGTTACATATGGGTTTGAAAATTCTTTAGACCAGCGCTTTATAAAACCAAGGGAAGAGTTTGCTTTTGCAACAATATTTTCTATGTGAGAACGAAAGTTGAGCTCTTTATCACATAAAATGCCGAGATCGTGAATGGAGGCAACTAAGGGAACCGGGACATTGCAGAAGTGATATGTGCGAGATGGTGAAGGGAGGCGTTTACGAGAAAAAGTCATGTGTTGACATTTGGTGACATTGAGTTCTAGGAAATTTTTAGTACACCATGTATGAAAAGAATTCAAGTCTCTTTGAAGCAGGGAAGAATCGATAGGAGTAGATATTATTTTAATAATTTTCATGTCATCGGCATAAATAGACAGGTTAGAAAAAGAAATAAAGTTTTCAACATCATTAATAGTAAGGACGAATAAAAGTGGCCCGAGATGACTACCCTGAGGAACACCTGAGGTGGCATGGATGGGTTTGGACACAGAACATCTGAACACAACACTATATTGGCGGTTTTCCAAGTAAGATCTCACCCATTTTATAAATAATGGAGGGAATCCGAAGGCTCCTAATTTAATATAAATAATTTGGTGAGAGATCTTATCGAACGCTTTGCTGAAGTCAGTAGTGATTACATCAACATCGTAGCCTTTTTCCAGAGCACAAAGCGTCATTGAAACAAATTGAGTAAGGTTCGTCGTAGTCGACCTGCCCTTAATAAAGCCATGCTGTAGTGGAGAAACTAATGACTTACAATGAAAACAAAGAGAGTCATAGACGATACTTTCAAAGAGCTTAGGTATTGAAGAAAGTTTAGCTATTGGACGATAGTTTGATATTTCATTCTTATTGCCTTTTTTGTGAATTGGAAAAATAAATGAGTTTTTCCATAAGGTAGGGAAAACTGCTTGCGAAAGAGAGAGATTAAACAGAGTTGTGAGAGGTTCGCGCAGCGCGTTAGCACATTTTTTGAGAAAAATGGCTGGAAGACCATCAGGACCAGGAGAAAAGTCATCTTTAAGTAAGCTTATTTTTTCACTGACAGATGAAAGAGAAATATCAAGAGAAACTAGTGAAGTTTGTGAACTGCTTGACAAATACTCAAAATATTCTAAATCAGGATTATTAACAGCATCACTATAAGACTGACTAAAAAAATTTGCATATAGGTTGACAATTACTTCGGGATCATCAGATGAGGTATTGTTAAAAATGAAAGTAGAGGGAAGACCATCGGATTTCCTTTTAGAATTGATAAATTGATAGAACCGCTTCGGTTCAGAGATAAGGCAAGTCTGCATTTTGTCAAGATATGCACGGTAAAGAGCATCGCAGAGGAGAGAAAAGTTGGAAGAAGCTTGTTCGTAATTTAAAAAATCTGAAAACGTTCGGGATTTTAAATAGGTTTTCCATAACTTATTCCTTATGTTACGAAAAGTTCGCAACTCCTTGGTATACCAGGGGGGTGAAGACAGACAATTCTTTTGGGGCACGTAAGGGACACACAGGAGCAAACACTCAAAGATATTGGAATAGAAGTATGTCAGGGCAATGTCAATGGGGGTGTTAGGGGACAAAAATAAGCTGAAATCAATATTGTTTAAAAGGATCTCGAGTTGGTTGAAGTTGGCTTTGCGAAAATTAAAATGAAATGAGACTTCCGGATCAATGGCAGAAATACCTTGATCGATAGTGAAAAGAAGAGATAGAGGGGGATGATATCGGTCAAGGGTGGAGAGAAGGAGGAGACTTTCGGTGACGATTGAATTGCAAGGGTCAGAAGAAAAAATTAGGTCAAGCTGCCTCTCCAAGTTGTTGGTGATCCCACTCATTTGAAATAGGCCATATTCAAATAATCGATCTGTGAAAAGAGATTCTTTTTCTGAAGTAGTATTGCTGGGAACAAAGTGCAATTCATCCTCAGACGAAATCCAAACAAGGTCAGGTAAATTGAAATCACCGACGATGATAAAAACATCACTTGGTTCCGCGGCATCAAAAAGCGAATCAAAAGAGTCAACTATTAGTTCATATGCAAGAATGGGCTGCGCTGGGCGAATATAGCAACAGATAATGTAAAAATACCGATTATAGGCAGAAACCTTAATGCACACGAATTCAAAGAGTGCCGATTTAGAGACTTCGACAAGTGTTGCATTCAATCGAGTATGAACGGCCAAGAGAACTCCACGCCCACAGGAAGCATTATCTATGATTTGACCGTCAGCACGAAAGACAAAAAAGTCAGATGTGAATAGTTCGCTGTCAAGAATACTGGGACAAAGGTTCGTCTCTGTTAAGGCAAAAATGTCAAATGGCAGTTTTTGGGAGTTAAGATACGTAGTAGAGGTTTTGGAACGGAGCCCCCTAACGTTTTGGTAATAGAGAGATAATGTAGTTGGGGTAACGCCTATAGAGGATGAATTATTAAGGAATTGGTTATTGTTAAAGACGAGGCTTATGACTGAATTTGAAGGGAGAAAGTTTGGAGTTTACATATGAAGCATACGTAGCAAGGTCTTTCGAGACCGTAGAAGGAGAGATATTATAATCCTTGTGAAAACGAGTGTAAATATTGATAAGTATAGAAGGGTCGGTTGGGAGGCCTTCTTTTTGTATCAATACTAAGACGTTAGTTTTGGTTTTGCCGTTAAAACAAACAGAGTCTGGTTTATCGTGTAAGTAAGCAAGGTAAAGACGAACATTATCGTATAATTCACTCTTACGAAGCCTTGCCATAATGTATCGGCCATCGATCTCATCAATTGTTGGCTTAGGGTTAGCAAATTTTGAGGTTAATTTGACAGAAGGTGGAAACATTGGGTCGAAAATTGAAGGAGGAAAAGTGGGTACATTGGTGACGGAAGTTTTATTAAAATAGCCGTTACTGTTAGAATAAGAAAGGTTCGGATTAGAAACAGGACTTTGGATGGTTGAGTGAGAGGTAGGATTCAAGGTGTGAGAATGGATAAAATTACTATACTTAGCGTTAGAAGAAGTGCTCTTATTTGAATCGACATTAAATGATACGCGGGTGCGTTCGGAAAAAGGGGAGTCTTTTGAGATTGGGGTCTTTTTAATATTGGGATTGTTTGTGGATTTGAAACTGGGAGTAGGGTTGATCTTAAAATTAGTATTATAATTTTTTGTTGAGGAAATATTATTTTTTTTTTTTAAAGTTCTAGTAATCCATTTAGAAATTTTTATTTTTCCAAGCCAGCAGATAGGTTGGGCAGTAGAGACGAATATCCATTGATATCTGGATGGAATCGACACTTTGAAACTTAATGAAGTTAGCTTTTGACATTCTCCAAGGTTGAATTTAAACTTGTTCGAAAAAAGATTGCGAATCCAGGAGTCATTTGCAAAACTTGGAGTTCCTTTGACGAAGAAGGGCGTGAATTCGGATACCATTCTTAGTTTGTTAAGCCTGTTATTCCATTGACTTTCAGTCCACGTTGTGCCAAAACGATGGATGATAGGAACTGACGGAGCAGGGCATGAATTTTCATTTGATGTCGTTGATATGTTAGGTGTAGGAACAGGTAATGTGATAGAGAGAGATTGGTTCTGAGTGGATTCAATAATTTCCGTGAGAATGGATGTGTCGTTGTTGTAGTTAGGCACATTTGGTTGGATGCGCGTAGGTAATTCGTCAATTTTGCAGTATGTGATTTTGATTTCCTCAATTACTTCTTTTAAGGAGGTGCGCGTTTCAGTAAGCTCATTGCTGATGTCTGTAATCTTAGAAGCAAGTTCGTAAAGAATTGAAGAAATTTGAGATGAGGCCGAAGACATTGAGCTTGAAGTATCTTGTAGAAAGAGATCGAGATCGGACCGAATGACTTGTATTTGTTTGGTTATATTATCGAGAGGAAAGGAGCTAAGAACAGAGTCAAGTGTAGAGCGTATTTCACGGTTGATATTTTCGAACTGGCAATGAGTGTGTTCTAAACGAGGGTTTAAAAGTTGCTGTTCAAAACGCGGATTTAATTGCTGCATAATAGATGATAGTTTCTTATCGATTGAAGATTGATTAGAAAGACAACGTTTGCTTAGGGTCTCGATGGAACTGTTTAGAATTTCTATACTTTTGGAAAATTCGTCGAAATGTTCAAATTGTGAGAGTACATTTTTATGAAATCGATTATTGTCAGTTAAAATAGAATTTGTAGAATCGCTGAGGCATTTAACAGCTAGTAGAATATGAGAGAGGGAGATGTTTTTACATTCATCACAAAGATATACAAAGTAGGTCAAGTATTCTTTTATATACCCGCATGATCTTTTACTTAGCCCGATACATACTGGATGAAATGATTTACCGCAGAGACCACGACACGGCACTAATTCGGTATATTTACTATCGAGAACACAGTTCAGGGAATCACATGGGTTATTATCCATTGTTGGCAACGACATTCAAAAGTTTATTTATAAAATGAAAATTTTAATTTTAAATAGTGAAGACACGAACCGGATCGCGATTTTCGGTAATTTAGTGTAAATGTTGACGTTGAAGATGACAGAAGCCGGTGAGGTAGATGATATGTAAATAAAAGAAAACACCAACACCAACTTAATGAGGTAGTACCAAAGTAGAACTGCTTGGCAGAACAACACTAAAAAAAGCACTCACCCAGAAGGCAAGGCTGAAAGCAATCCGTAGCTTGGTTCTTGCTGTTTACTATTAAGTCAATCAGTCCCGACTTAAGAGGAGATGAGAGTCCACGCTCACGGTCGCTGGTATGCTATGTTTAGAATGAAACAGATTATAGATGTAGCACAGGCACAGGTCAGTGTGATGATGACGATCGTTAGCTTATCCGAAGATTAGGATTTCAGCATGATGCAGCCCAAAATGCATAAAAATAGATATTTTTCATGTGAAGTATTTGTGTTTGCTTCGAATTGGCAGAACATATACCAAAAACGATAATATTTGCACTCACCAAGGAAGATGGAATAAGTATATGGTACTTAGTAATTTTCAGTAATTTGAAGACAGCACTGGTAGTTCAGTAGTTGTGCTATTTACAACTAGATGACATCAACTATAAAAGAGGTCTGGTAGCACTTGTTTTTGTCAGTTTGACAGATGCTGTCACGGATGACAAGTGAAGTAGTAGAAATGTTTATTAAATAATATTTCGGTAATAATGTGTAATGTTTATAAACTTTTCCACGGTTTTCTCTCTTGAGTGAATTTAAATAGAGTTTTTATATATATTTAATAAACTTCTTCCGAATTTCAATATTTCAAATATCAAAAAAAAACACCAGAAATAACCGGGTTCACAGCGATTTTCGATTGAATTCTAAAACTCAAGACTTTTCTCCACAGTTTGGACGCAAATTTAACTTTTAAATTAAAGTTCCTTTTAAAAAAAAAATCGTTCAAATCCTCACGCTAAATTTTCAATTAATTCTCTACTTAGTATCTATCTACTTAGTCACATGTGACATGTCACATGTCACATGTCACATGTCACATGTCACATGTCACATGTCACATGTCACATGTCACTTGTCACATGTCACATGTCACATGTCACATGTCACATGTCACATGTCACATGTCACATGTCACATGTCACATGTCACATGTCACATGTCACATGTCACATGTCACATGTCACATGTCACATGTCACATGTCACATGTCACATGTCACATGTCACATGTCACATGTCACATGTCACATGTCACATGTCACATGTCACATGTCACATGTCACATGTCACATGTCACATGTCACATGTCACATGTCACATGTCACATGTCACATGTCACATGTCACATGTCACATGTCACATGTCACATGTCACATGTCACATGTCACATGTCACATGTCACATGTCACATGTCACATGTCACATGTCACATGTCACATGTCACATGTCACATGTCACATGTCACATGTCACATGTCACATGTCACATGTCACATGTCACATGTCACATGTCACATGTCACATGTCACATGTCACATGTCACATGTCACATGTCACATGTCACATGTCACATGTCACATGTCACATGTCACATGTCACATGTCACATGTCACATGTCACATGTCACATGTCACATGTCACATGTCACATGTCACATGTCACATGTCACATGTCACATGTCACATGTCACATGTCACATGTCACATGTCACATGTCACATGTCACATGTCACATGTCACATGTCACATGTCACATGTCACATGTCACATGTCACATGTCACATGTCACATGTCACATGTCACATGTCACATGTCACATGTCACATGTCACATGTCACATGTCACATGTCACATGTCACATGTCACATGTCACATGTCACATGTCACATGTCACATGTCACATGTCACATGTCACATGTCACATGTCACATGTCACATGTCACATGTCACATGTCACATGTCACATGTCACATGTCACATGTCACATGTCACATGTCACATGTCACATGTCACATGTCACATGTCACATGTCACATGTCACATGTCACATGTCACATGTCACATGTCACATGTCACATGTCACATGTCACATGTCACATGTCACATGTCACATGTCACATGTCACATGTCACATGTCACATGTCACATGTCACATGTCACATGTCACATGTCACATGTCACATGTCACATGTCACATGTCACATGTCACATGTCACATGTCACATGTCACATGTCACATGTCACATGTCACATGTCACATGTCACATGTCACATGTCACATGTCACATGTCACATGTCACATGTCACATGTCACATGTCACATGTCACATGTCACATGTCACATGTCACATGTCACATGTCACATGTCACATGTCACATGTCACATGTCACATGTCACATGTCACATGTCACATGTCACATGTCACATGTCACATGTCACATGTCACATGTCACATGTCACATGTCACATGTCACATGTCACATGTCACATGTCACATGTCACATGTCACATGTCACATGTCACATGTCACATGTCACATGTCACATGTCACATGTCACATGTCACATGTCACATGTCACATGTCACATGTCACATGTCACATGTCACATGTCACATGTCACATGTCACATGTCACATGTCACATGTCACATGTCACATGTCACATGTCACATGTCACATGTCACATGTCACATGTCACATGTCACATGTCACATGTCACATGTCACATGTCACATGTCACATGTCACATGTCACATGTCACATGTCACATGTCACATGTCACATGTCACATGTCACATGTCACATGTCACATGTCACATGTCACATGTCACATGTCACATGTCACATGTCACATGTCACATGTCACATGTCACATGTCACATGTCACATGTCACATGTCACATGTCACATGTCACATGTCACATGTCACATGTCACATGTCACATGTCACATGTCACATGTCACATGTCACATGTCACATGTCACATGTCACATGTCACATGTCACATGTCACATGTCACATGTCACATGTCACATGTCACATGTCACATGTCACATGTCACATGTCACATGTCACATGTCACATGTCACATGTCACATGTCACATGTCACATGTCACATGTCACATGTCACATGTCACATTGCACATGTCACATGTCACATGTCACATGTCACATGTCACATGTCACATGTCACATGTCACATGTCACATGTCACATGTCACATGTCACATGTCACATGTCACATGTCACATGTCACATGTCACATGTCACATGTCACATGTCACATGTCACATGTCACATGTCACATGTCACATGTCACATGTCACATGTCACATGTCACATGTCACATGTCACATGTCACATGTCACATGTCACATGTCACATGTCACATGTCACATGTCACATGTCACATGTCACATGTCACATGTCACATGTCACATGTCACATGTCACATGTCACATGTCACATGTCACATGTCACATGTCACATGTCACATGTCACATGTCACATGTCACATGTCACATGTCACATGTCACATGTCACATGTCACATGTCACATGTCACATATCACATGTCACATGTCACATGTCACATGTCACATGTCACATGTCACATGTCACATGTCACATGTCACATGTCACATGTCACATGTCACATGTCACATGTCACATGTCACATATCACATGTCACATGTCACATGTCACATGTCACATGTCACATGTCACATGTCACATGTCACATGTCACATGTCACATGTCACATGTCACATGTCACATGTCACATGTCACATGTCACATGTCACATGTCACATGTCACATGTCACATGTCACATGTCACATGTCACATGTCACATGTCACATGTCACATGTCACATGTCACATGTCACATGTCACATGTCACATGTCACATGTCACATGTCACATGTCACATGTCACATGTCACATGTCACATGTCACATGTCACATGTCACATGTCACATGTCACATGTCACATGTCACATGTCACATGTCACATGTCACATGTCACATGTCACATGTCACATGTCACATGTCACATGTCACATGTCACATGTCACATGTCACATGTCACATGTCACATGTCACATGTCACATGTCACATGTCACATGTCACATGTCACATGTCACATGTCACATGTCACATGTCACATGTCACATGTCACATGTCACATGTCACATGTCACATGTCACATGTCACATGTCACATGTCACATGTCACATGTCACATGTCACATGTCACATGTCACATGTCACATGTCACATGTCACATGTCACATGTCACATGTCACATGTCACATGTCACATGTGACTTGTCACATGTCACATGTCACATGTCACATGTCACATGTCACATGTCACATGTCACATGTCACATGTCACATGTCACATGTCACATGTCACATGTCACATGTCACATGTCACATGTCACATGTCACATGTCACATGTCACATGTCACATGTCACATGTCACATGTCACATGTCACATGTCACATGTCACATGTCACATGTCACATGTCACATGTCACATGTCACATGTCACATGTCACATGTCACATGTCACATGTCACATGTCACATGTCACATGTCACATGTCACATGTCACATGTCACATGTCACATGTCACATGTCACATGTCACATGTCACATGTCACATGTCACATGTCACATGTCACATGTCACATGTCACATGTCACATGTCACATGTCACATGTCACATGTCACATGTCACATGTCACATGTCACATGTCACATGTCACATGTCACATGTCACATGTCACATGTCACATGTCACATGTCACATGTCACATGTCACATGTCACATGTCACATGTCACATGTCACATGTCACATGTCACATGTCACATGTCACATGTCACATGTCACATGTCACATGTCACATGTCACATGTCACATGTCACATGTCACATGTCACATGTCACATGTCACATGTCACATGTCACATGTCACATGTCACATGTCACATGTCACATGTCACATGTCACATGTCACATGTCACATGTCACATGTCACATGTCACATGTCACATGTCACATGTCACATGTCACATGTCACATGTCACATGTCACATGTCACATGTCACATGTCACATGTCACATGTCACATGTCACATGTCACATGTCACATGTCACATGTCACATGTCACATGTCACATGTCACATGTCACATGTCACATGTCACATGTCACATGTCACATGTCACATGTCACATGTCACATGTCACATGTCACATGTCACATGTCACATGTCACATGTCACATGTCACATGTCACATGTCACATGTCACATGTCACATGTCACATGTCACATGTCACATGTCACATGTCACATGTCACATGTCACATGTCACATGTCACATGTCACATGTCACATGTCACATGTCACATGTCACATGTCACATGTCACATGTCACATGTCACATGTCACATGTCACATGTCACATGTCACATGTCACATGTCACATGTCACATGTCACATGTCACATGTCACATGTCACATGTCACATGTCACATGTCACATGTCACATGTCACATGTCACATGTCACATGTCACATGTCACATGTCACATGTCACATGTCACATGTCACATGTCACATGTCACATGTCACATGTCACATGTCACATGTCACATGTCACATGTCACATGTCACATGTCACATGTCACATGTCACATGTCACATGTCACATGTCACATGTCACATGTCACATGTCACATGTCACATGTCACATGTCACATGTCACATGTCACATGTCACATGTCACATGTCACATGTCACATGTCACATGTCACATGTCACATGTCACATGTCACATGTCACATGTCACATGTCACATGTCACATGTCACATGTCACATGTCACATGTCACATGTCACATGTCACATGTCACATGTCACATGTCACATGTCACATGTCACATGTCACATGTCACATGTCACATGTCACATGTCACATGTCACATGTCACATGTCACATGTCACATGTCACATGTCACATGTCACATGTCACATGTCACATGTCACATGTCACATGTCACATGTCACATGTCACATGTCACATGTCACATGTCACATGTCACATGTCACATGTCACATGTCACATGTCACATGTCACATGTCACATGTCACATGTCACATGTCACATGTCACATGTCACATGTCACATGTCACATGTCACATGTCACATGTCACATGTCACATGTCACATGTCACATGTCACATGTCACATGTCACATGTCACATGTCACATGTCACATGTCACATGTCACATGTCACATGTCACATGTCACATGTCACATGTCACATGTCACATGTCACATGTCACATGTCACATGTCACATGTCACATGTCACATGTCACATGTCACATGTCACATGTCACATGTCACATGTCACATGTCACATGTCACATGTCACATGTCACATGTCACATGTCACATGTCACATGTCACATGTCACATGTCACATGTCACATGTCACATGTCACATGTCACATGTCACATGTCACATGTCACATGTCACATGTCACATGTCACATGTCACATGTCACATGTCACATGTCACATGTCACATGTCACATGTCACATGTCACATGTCACATGTCACATGTCACATGTCACATGTCACATGTCACATGTCACATGTCACATGTCACATGTCACATGTCACATGTCACATGTCACATGTCACATGTCACATGTCACATGTCACATGTCACATGTCACATGTCACATGTCACATGTCACATGTCACATGTCACATGTCACATGTCACATGTCACATGTCACATGTCACATGTCACATGTCACATGTCACATGTCACATGTCACATGTCACATGTCACATGTCACATGTCACATGTCACATGTCACATGTCACATGTCACATGTCACATGTCACATGTCACATGTCACATGTCACATGTCACATGTCACATGTCACATGTCACATGTCACATGTCACATGTCACATGTCACATGTCACATGTCACATGTCACATGTCACATGTCACATGTCACATGTCACATGTCACATGTCACATGTCACATGTCACATGTCACATGTCACATGTCACATGTCACATGTCACATGTCACATGTCACATGTCACATGTCACATGTCACATGTCACATGTCACATGTCACATGTCACATGTCACATGTCACATGTCACATGTCACATGTCACATGTCACATGTCACATGTCACATGTCACATGTCACATGTCACATGTCACATGTCACATGTCACATGTCACATGTCACATGTCACATGTCACATGTCACATGTCACATGTCACATGTCACATGTCACATGTCACATGTCACATGTCACATGTCACATGTCACATGTCACATGTCACATGTCACATGTCACATGTCACATGTCACATGTCACATGTCACATGTCACATGTCACATGTCACATGTCACATGTCACATGTCACATGTCACATGTCACATGTCACATGTCACATGTCACATGTCACATGTCACATGTCACATGTCACATGTCACATGTCACATGTCACATGTCACATGTCACATGTCACATGTCACATGTCACATGTCACATGTCACATGTCACATGTCACATGTCACATGTCACATGTCACATGTCACATGTCACATGTCACATGTCACATGTCACATGTCACATGTCACATGTCACATGTCACATGTCACATGTCACATGTCACATGTCACATGTCACATGTCACATGTCACATGTCACATGTCACATGTCACATGTCACATGTCACATGTCACATGTCACATGTCACATGTCACATGTCACATGTCACATGTCACATGTCACATGTCACATGTCACATGTCACATGTCACATGTCACATGTCACATGTCACATGTCACATGTCACATGTCACATGTCACATGTCACATGTCACATGTCACATGTCACATGTCACATGTCACATGTCACATGTCACATGTCACATGTCACATGTCACATGTCACATGTCACATGTCACATGTCACATGTCACATGTCACATGTCACATGTCACATGTCACATGTCACATGTCACATGTCACATGTCACATGTCACATGTCACATGTCACATGTCACATGTCACATGTCACATGTCACATGTCACATGTCACATGTCACATGTCACATGTCACATGTCACATGTCACATGTCACATGTCACATGTCACATGTCACATGTCACATGTCACATGTCACATGTCACATGTCACATGTCACATGTCACATGTCACATGTCACATGTCACATGTCACATGTCACATGTCACATGTCACATGTCACATGTCACATGTCACATGTCACATGTCACATGTCACATGTCACATGTCACATGTCACATGTCACATGTCACATGTCACATGTCACATGTCACATGTCACATGTCACATGTCACATGTCACATGTCACATGTCACATGTCACATGTCACATGTCACATGTCACATGTCACATGTCACATGTCACATGTCACATGTCACATGTCACATGTCACATGTCACATGTCACATGTCACATGTCACATGTCACATGTCACATGTCACATGTCACATGTCACATGTCACATGTCACATGTCACATGTCACATGTCACATGTCACATGTCACATGTCACATGTCACATGTCACATGTCACATGTCACATGTCACATGTCACATGTCACATGTCACATGTCACATGTCACATGTCACATGTCACATGTCACATGTCACATGTCACATGTCACATGTCACATGTCACATGTCACATGTCACATGTCACATGTCACATGTCACATGTCACATGTCACATGTCACATGTCACATGTCACATGTCACATGTCACATGTCACATGTCACATGTCACATGTCACATGTCACATGTCACATGTCACATGTCACATGTCACATGTCACATGTCACATGTCACATGTCACATGTCACATGTCACATGTCACATGTCACATGTCACATGTCACATGTCACATGTCACATGTCACATGTCACATGTCACATGTCACATGTCACATGTCACATGTCACATGTCACATGTCACATGTCACATGTCACATGTCACATGTCACATGTCACATGTCACATGTCACATGTCACATGTCACATGTCACATGTCACATGTCACATGTCACATGTCACATGTCACATGTCACATGTCACATGTCACATGTCACATGTCACATGTCACATGTCACATGTCACATGTCACATGTCACATGTCACATGTCACATGTCACATGTCACATGTCACATGTCACATGTCACATGTCACATGTCACATGTCACATGTCACATGTCACATGTCACATGTCACATGTCACATGTCACATGTCACATGTCACATGTCACATGTCACATGTCACATGTCACATGTCACATGTCACATGTCACATGTCACATGTCACATGTCACATGTCACATGTCACATGTCACATGTCACATGTCACATGTCACATGTCACATGTCACATGTCACATGTCACATGTCACATGTCACATGTCACATGTCACATGTCACATGTCACATGTCACATGTCACATGTCACATGTCACATGTCACATGTCACATGTCACATGTCACATGTCACATGTCACATGTCACATGTCACATGTCACATGTCACATGTCACATGTCACATGTCACATGTCACATGTCACATGTCACATGTCACATGTCACATGTCACATGTCACATGTCACATGTCACATGTCACATGTCACATGTCACATGTCACATGTCACATGTCACATGTCACATGTCACATGTCACATGTCACATGTCACATGTCACATGTCACATGTCACATGTCACATGTCACATGTCACATGTCACATGTCACATGTCACATGTCACATGTCACATGTCACATGTCACATGTCACATGTCACATGTCACATGTCACATGTCACATGTCACATGTCACATGTCACATGTCACATGTCACATGTCACATGTCACATGTCACATGTCACATGTCACATGTCACATGTCACATGTCACATGTCACATGTCACATGTCACATGTCACATGTCACATGTCACATGTCACATGTCACATGTCACATGTCACATGTCACATGTCACATGTCACATGTCACATGTCACATGTCACATGTCACATGTCACATGTCACATGTCACATGTCACATGTCACATGTCACATGTCACATGTCACATGTCACATGTCACATGTCACATGTCACATGTCACATGTCACATGTCACATGTCACATGTCACATGTCACATGTCACATGTCACATGTCACATGTCACATGTCACATGTCACATGTCACATGTCACATGTCACATGTCACATGTCACATGTCACATGTCACATGTCACATGTCACATGTCACATGTCACATGTCACATGTCACATGTCACATGTCACATGTCACATGTCACATGTCACATGTCACATGTCACATGTCACATGTCACATGTCACATGTCACATGTCACATGTCACATGTCACATGTCACATGTCACATGTCACATGTCACATGTCACATGTCACATGTCACATGTCACATGTCACATGTCACATGTCACATGTCACATGTCACATGTCACATGTCACATGTCACATGTCACATGTCACATGTCACATGTCACATGTCACATGTCACATGTCACATGTCACATGTCACATGTCACATGTCACATGTCACATGTCACATGTCACATGTCACATGTCACATGTCACATGTCACATGTCACATGTCACATGTCACATGTCACATGTCACATGTCACATGTCACATGTCACATGTCACATGTCACATGTCACATGTCACATGTCACATGTCACATGTCACATGTCACATGTCACATGTCACATGTCACATGTCACATGTCACATGTCACATGTCACATGTCACATGTCACATGTCACATGTCACATGTCACATGTCACATGTCACATGTCACATGTCACATGTCACATGTCACATGTCACATGTCACATGTCACATGTCACATGTCACATGTCACATGTCACATGTCACATGTCACATGTCACATGTCACATGTCACATGTCACATGTCACATGTCACATGTCACATGTCACATGTCACATGTCACATGTCACATGTCACATGTCACATGTCACATGTCACATGTCACATGTCACATGTCACATGTCACATGTCACATGTCACATGTCACATGTCACATGTCACATGTCACATGTCACATGTCACATGTCACATGTCACATGTCACATGTCACATGTCACATGTCACATGTCACATGTCACATGTCACATGTCACATGTCACATGTCACATGTCACATGTCACATGTCACATGTCACATGTCACATGTCACATGTCACATGTCACATGTCACATGTCACATGTCACATGTCACATGTCACATGTCACATGTCACATGTCACATGTCACATGTCACATGTCACATGTCACATGTCACATGTCACATGTCACATGTCACATGTCACATGTCACATGTCACATGTCACATGTCACATGTCACATGTCACATGTCACATGTCACATGTCACATGTCACATGTCACATGTCACATGTCACATGTCACATGTCACATGTCACATGTCACATGTCACATGTCACATGTCACATGTCACATGTCACATGTCACATGTCACATGTCACATGTCACATGTCACATGTCACATGTCACATGTCACATGTCACATGTCACATGTCACATGTCACATGTCACATGTCACATGTCACATGTCACATGTCACATGTCACATGTCACATGTCACATGTCACATGTCACATGTCACATGTCACATGTCACATGTCACATGTCACATGTCACATGTCACATGTCACATGTCACATGTCACATGTCACATGTCACATGTCACATGTCACATGTCACATGTCACATGTCACATGTCACATGTCACATGTCACATGTCACATGTCACATGTCACATGTCACATGTCACATGTCACATGTCACATGTCACATGTCACATGTCACATGTCACATGTCACATGTCACATGTCACATGTCACATGTCACATGTCACATGTCACATGTCACATGTCACATGTCACATGTCACATGTCACATGTCACATGTCACATGTCACATGTCACATGTCACATGTCACATGTCACATGTCACATGTCACATGTCACATGTCACATGTCACATGTCACATGTCACATGTCACATGTCACATGTCACATGTCACATGTCACATGTCACATGTCACATGTCACATGTCACATGTCACATGTCACATGTCACATGTCACATGTCACATGTCACATGTCACATGTCACATGTCACATGTCACATGTCACATGTCACATGTCACATGTCACATGTCACATGTCACATGTCACATGTCACATGTCACATGTCACATGTCACATGTCACATGTCACATGTCACATGTCACATGTCACATGTCACATGTCACATGTCACATGTCACATGTCACATGTCACATGTCACATGTCACATGTCACATGTCACATGTCACATGTCACATGTCACATGTCACATGTCACATGTCACATGTCACATGTCACATGTCACATGTCACATGTCACATGTCACATGTCACATGTCACATGTCACATGTCACATGTCACATGTCACATGTCACATGTCACATGTCACATGTCACATGTCACATGTCACATGTCACATGTCACATGTCACATGTCACATGTCACATGTCACATGTCACATGTCACATGTCACATGTCACATGTCACATGTCACATGTCACATGTCACATGTCACATGTCACATGTCACATGTCACATGTCACATGTCACATGTCACATGTCACATGTCACATGTCACATGTCACATGTCACATGTCACATGTCACATGTCACATGTCACATGTCACATGTCACATGTCACATGTCACATGTCACATGTCACATGTCACATGTCACATGTCACATGTCACATGTCACATGTCACATGTCACATGTCACATGTCACATGTCACATGTCACATGTCACATGTCACATGTCACATGTCACATGTCACATGTCACATGTCACATGTCACATGTCACATGTCACATGTCACATGTCACATGTCACATGTCACATGTCACATGTCACATGTCACATGTCACATGTCACATGTCACATGTCACATGTCACATGTCACATGTCACATGTCACATGTCACATGTCACATGTCACATGTCACATGTCACATGTCACATGTCACATGTCACATGTCACATGTCACATGTCACATGTCACATGTCACATGTCACATGTCACATGTCACATGTCACATGTCACATGTCACATGTCACATGTCACATGTCACATGTCACATGTCACATGTCACATGTCACATGTCACATGTCACATGTCACATGTCACATGTCACATGTCACATGTCACATGTCACATGTCACATGTCACATGTCACATGTCACATGTCACATGTCACATGTCACATGTCACATGTCACATGTCACATGTCACATGTCACATGTCACATGTCACATGTCACATGTCACATGTCACATGTCACATGTCACATGTCACATGTCACATGTCACATGTCACATGTCACATGTCACATGTCACATGTCACATGTCACATGTCACATGTCACATGTCACATGTCACATGTCACATGTCACATGTCACATGTCACATGTCACATGTCACATGTCACATGTCACATGTCACATGTCACATGTCACATGTCACATGTCACATGTCACATGTCACATGTCACATGTCACATGTCACATGTCACATGTCACATGTCACATGTCACATGTCACATGTCACATGTCACATGTCACATGTCACATGTCACATGTCACATGTCACATGTCACATGTCACATGTCACATGTCACATGTCACATGTCACATGTCACATGTCACATGTCACATGTCACATGTCACATGTCACATGTCACATGTCACATGTCACATGTCACATGTCACATGTCACATGTCACATGTCACATGTCACATGTCACATGTCACATGTCACATGTCACATGTCACATGTCACATGTCACATGTCACATGTCACATGTCACATGTCACATGTCACATGTCACATGTCACATGTCACATGTCACATGTCACATGTCACATGTCACATGTCACATGTCACATGTCACATGTCACATGTCACATGTCACATGTCACATGTCACATGTCACATGTCACATGTCACATGTCACATGTCACATGTCACATGTCACATGTCACATGTCACATGTCACATGTCACATGTCACATGTCACATGTCACATGTCACATGTCACATGTCACATGTCACATGTCACATGTCACATGTCACATGTCACATGTCACATGTCACATGTCACATGTCACATGTCACATGTCACATGTCACATGTCACATGTCACATGTCACATGTCACATGTCACATGTCACATGTCACATGTCACATGTCACATGTCACATGTCACATGTCACTTGTCACTTGTCACATGTCACATGTCACTTGTCACTTGTCACATGTCACATGTCACATGTCACATGTGACATGTGACATGTGACATGTGACATGTGACATGTGACATGTGACATGTGACATGTGACATGTGACATGTGACATGTGACATGTGACATGTGACATGTGACATGTGACATGTGACATGTGACATGTGACATGTGACATGTGACATGTGACATGTGACATGTGACATGTGACATGTGACATGTGACATGTGACATGTGACATGTCACATGTCACATGTCACATGTCACATGTCACATGTCACATGTCACATGTCACATGTCACATGTCACATGTCACATGTCACATGTCACATGTCACATGTCACATGTCACATATCACATGTCACATGTCACATGTCACATGTCACATGTCACATGTCACATGTCACATGTCACATGTCACATGTCACATGTCACATGTCACATGTCACATGTCACATGTCACATGTCACATGTCACATGTCACATGTCACATGTCACATGTCACATGTCACATGTCACATGTCACATGTCACATGTCACATGTCACATGTCACATGTCACATGTCACATGTCACATGTCACATGTCACATGTCACATGTCACATGTCACATGTCACATGTCACATGTCACATGTCACATATCACATGTCACATGTCACATATCACATGTCACATGTCACATGTCACATGTCACATGTCACATGTCACATGTCACATGTCACATGTCACATGTCACATGTCACATGTCACATGTCACATGTCACATGTCACATGTCACATGTCACATGTCACATGTCACATGTCACATGTCACATGTCACATGTCACATGTCACATGTCACATGTCACATGTCACATGTCACATGTCACATGTCACATGTCACATGTCACATGTCACATGTCACATGTCACATGTCACATGTCACATGTCACATGTCACATGTCACATGTCACATGTCACATGTCACATGTCACATGTCACATGTCACATGTCACATGTCACATGTCACATGTCAATGTCACATGTCACATGTCACATATCACATGTCACATGTCACATGTCACATGTCACATGTCACATGTCACATGTCACATGTCACATGTCACATGTCACATGTCACATGTCACATGTCACATGTCACATGTCACATGTCACATGTCACATGTCACATGTCACATGTCACATGTCACATGTCACATGTCACATGTCACATGTCACATGTCACATGTCACATGTCACATGTCACATGTCACATGTCACATGTCACATGTCACATGTCACATGTCACATGTCACATGTCACATGTCACATGTCACATGTCACATGTCACATGTCACATGTCACATGTCACATGTCACATGTCACATGTCACATGTCACATGTCACATGTCACATGTCACATGTCACATGTCACATGTCACATGTCACATGTCACATGTCACATGTCACATGTCACATGTCACATGTCACATGTCACATGTACATGTCACATGTCACATGTCACATGTCACATGTCACATGTCACATGTCACATGTCACATGTCACATGTCACATGTCACATGTCACATGTCACATGTCACATGTCACATGTCACATGTCACATGTCACATGTCACATGTCACATGTCACATGTCACATGTCACATGTCACATGTCACATGTCACATGTCACATGTCACATGTCACATGTCACATGTCAACATGTCACATGTCACATGTCACATGTCACATGTCACATGTCACATGTCACATGTCACATGTCACATGTCACATGTCACATGTCACATGTCACATGTCACATGTCACATGTCACATGTCACATGTCACATGTCACATGTCCACATGTCACATGTCACATGTCACATGTCACATGTCACATGTCACATGTCACATGTCACATGTCACATGTCACATGTCACATGTCACATGTCACATGTCACATGTCACATGTCACATGTCACATGTCACATGTCACATGTCACATGTCACATGTCACATGTCACATGTCACATGTCACATGTCACATGTCACATGTCACATGTCACATGTCACATGTCACATGTCACATGTCACATGTCACATGTCACATGTCACATGTCACATGTCACATGTCACATGTCACATGTCACATGTCACATGTCACATGTCACTTGTCACATGTCACATGTCACATGTCACATGTCACATGTCACATGTCACATGTCACATGTCACATGTCACATGTCACATGTCACATGTCACATGTCACATGTCACATGTCACATGTCACATGTCACATGTCACATGTCACATGTCACATGTCACATGTCACATGTCACATGTCACATGTCACATGTCACATGTCACATGTCACATGTCACATACATGTCACATGTCACATGTCACATGTCACATGTCACATGTCACATGTCACATGTCACATGTCACATGTCACATGTCACATGTCACATGTCACATGTCACATGTCACATGTCACATGTCACATGTCACATGTCACATGTCACATGTCACATGTCACATGTCACATGTCACATGTCACATGTCACATGTCACATGTCACATGTCACATGTCACATGTCACATGTCACATGTCACATGTCACATGTCACATGTCACATGTCACATGTCACATGTCACATGTCACATGTCACATGTCACATGTCACATGTCACATGTCACATGTCACATGTCACATGTCACATGTCACATGTCACATGTCACATGTCACATGTCACATGTCACATGTCACATGTCACATGTCACATGTCACATGTCACATGTCACATGTCACATGTCACATGTCACATGTCACATGTCACATGTCACATGTCACATGTCACATGTCACATGTCACATGTCACATGTCACATGTCACATGTCACATGTCACATGTCACATGTCACATGTCACATGTCACATGTCACATGTCACATGTCACATGTCACATGTCACATGTCACATGTCACATGTCACATGTCACATGTCACATGTCACATGTCACATGTCACATGTCACATGTCACATGTCACATGTCACATGTCACATGTCACATGTCACATGTCACATGTCACATGTCACATGTCACATGTCACATGTCACATGTCACATGTCACATGTCACATGTCACATGTCACATGTCACATGTCACATGTCACATGTCACATGTCACATGTCACATGTCACATGTCACATGTCACATGTCACATGTCACATGTCACATGTCACATGTCACATGTCACATGTCACATGTCACATGTCACATGTCACATGTCACATGTCACATGTCACATGTCACATGTCACATGTCACATGTCACATGTCACATGTCACATGTCACATGTCACATGTCACATGTCACATGTCACATGTCACATGTCACATGTCACATGTCACATGTCACATGTCACATGTCACATGTCACATGTCACATGTCACATGTCACATGTCACATGTCACATGTCACATGTCACATGTCACATGTCACATGTCACATGTCACATGTCACATGTCACATGTCACATGTCACATGTCACATGTCACATGTCACATGTCACATGTCACATGTCACATGTCACATGTCACATGTCACATGTCACATGTCACATGTCACATGTCACATGTCACATGTCACATGTCACATGTCACATGTCACATGTCACATGTCACATGTCACATGTCACATGTCACATGTCACATGTCACATGTCACATGTCACATGTCACATGTCACATGTCACATGTCACATGTCACATGTCACATGTCACATGTCACATGTCACATGTCACATGTCACATGTCACATGTCACATGTCACATGTCACATGTCACATGTCACATGTCACATGTCACATGTCACATGTCACATGTCACATGTCACATGTCACATGTCACATGTCACATGTCACATGTCACATGTCACATGTCACATGTCACATGTCACATGTCACATGTCACATGTCACATGTCACATGTCACATGTCACATGTCACATGTCACATGTCACATGTCACATGTCACATGTCACATGTCACATGTCACATGTCACATGTCACATGTCACATGTCACATGTCACATGTCACATGTCACATGTCACATGTCACATGTCACATGTCACATGTCACATGTCACATGTCACATGTCACATGTCACATGTCACATGTCACATGTCACATGTCACATGTCACATGTCACATGTCACATGTCACATGTCACATGTCACATGTCACATGTCACATGTCACATGTCACATGTCACATGTCACATGTCACATGTCACATGTCACATGTCACATGTCACATGTCACATGTCACATGTCACATGTCACATGTCACATGTCACATGTCACATGTCACATGTCACATGTCACATGTCACATGTCACATGTCACATGTCACATGTCACATGTCACATGTCACATGTCACATGTCACATGTCACATGTCACATGTCACATGTCACATGTCACATGTCACATGTCACATGTCACATGTCACATGTCACATGTCACATGTCACATGTCACATGTCACATGTCACATGTCACATGTCACATGTCACATGTCACATGTCACATGTCACATGTCACATGTCACATGTCACATGTCACATGTCACATGTCACATGTCACATGTCACATGTCACATGTCACATGTCACATGTCACATGTCACATGTCACATGTCACATGTCACATGTCACATGTCACATGTCACATGTCACATGTCACATGTCACATGTCACATGTCACATGTCACATGTCACATGTCACATGTCACATGTCACATGTCACATGTCACATGTCACATGTCACATGTCACATGTCACATGTCACATGTCACATGTCACATGTCACATGTCACATGTCACATGTCACATGTCACATGTCACATGTCACATGTCACATGTCACATGTCACATGTCACATGTCACATGTCACATGTCACATGTCACATGTCACATGTCACATGTCACATGTCACATGTCACATGTCACATGTCACATGTCACATGTCACATGTCACATGTCACATGTCACATGTCACATGTCACATGTCACATGTCACATGTCACATGTCACATGTCACATGTCACATGTCACATGTCACATGTCACATGTCACATGTCACATGTCACATGTCACATGTCACATGTCACATGTCACATGTCACATGTCACATGTCACATGTCACATGTCACATGTCACATGTCACATGTCACATGTCACATGTCACATGTCACATGTCACATGTCACATGTCACATGTCACATGTCACATGTCACATGTCACATGTCACATGTCACATGTCACATGTCACATGTCACATGTCACATGTCACATGTCACATGTCACATGTCACATGTCACATGTCACATGTCACATGTCACATGTCACATGTCACATGTCACATGTCACATGTCACATGTCACATGTCACATGTCACATGTCACATGTCACATGTCACATGTCACATGTCACATGTCACATGTCACATGTCACATGTCACATGTCACATGTCACATGTCACATGTCACATGTCACATGTCACATGTCACATGTCACATGTCACATGTCACATGTCACATGTCACATGTCACATGTCACATGTCACATGTCACATGTCACATGTCACATGTCACATGTCACATGTCACATGTCACATGTCACATGTCACATGTCACATGTCACATGTCACATGTCACATGTCACATGTCACATGTCACATGTCACATGTCACATGTCACATGTCACATGTCACATGTCACATGTCACATGTCACATGTCACATGTCACATGTCACATGTCACATGTCACATGTCACATGTCACATGTCACATGTCACATGTCACATGTCACATGTCACATGTCACATGTCACATGTCACATGTCACATGTCACATGTCACATGTCACATGTCACATGTCACATGTCACATGTCACATGTCACATGTCACATGTCACATGTCACATGTCACATGTCACATGTCACATGTCACATGTCACATGTCACATGTCACATGTCACATGTCACATGTCACATGTCACATGTCACATGTCACATGTCACATGTCACATGTCACATGTCACATGTCACATGTCACATGTCACATGTCACATGTCACATGTCACATGTCACATGTCACATGTCACATGTCACATGTCACATGTCACATGTCACATGTCACATGTCACATGTCACATGTCACATGTCACATGTCACATGTCACATGTCACATGTCACATGTCACATGTCACATGTCACATGTCACATGTCACATGTCACATGTCACATGTCACATGTCACATGTCACATGTCACATGTCACATGTCACATGTCACATGTCACATGTCACATGTCACATGTCACATGTCACATGTCACATGTCACATGTCACATGTCACATGTCACATGTCACATGTCACATGTCACATGTCACATGTCACATGTCACATGTCACATGTCACATGTCACATGTCACATGTCACATGTCACATGTCACATGTCACATGTCACATGTCACATGTCACATGTCACATGTCACATGTCACATGTCACATGTCACATGTCACATGTCACATGTCACATGTCACATGTCACATGTCACATGTCACATGTCACATGTCACATGTCACATGTCACATGTCACATGTCACATGTCACATGTCACATGTCACATGTCACATGTCACATGTCACATGTCACATGTCACATGTCACATGTCACATGTCACATGTCACATGTCACATGTCACATGTCACATGTCACATGTCACATGTCACATGTCACATGTCACATGTCACATGTCACATGTCACATGTCACATGTCACATGTCACATGTCACATGTCACATGTCACATGTCACATGTCACATGTCACATGTCACATGTCACATGTCACATGTCACATGTCACATGTCACATGTCACATGTCACATGTCACATGTCACATGTCACATGTCACATGTCACATGTCACATGTCACATGTCACATGTCACATGTCACATGTCACATGTCACATGTCACATGTCACATGTCACATGTCACATGTCACATGTCACATGTCACATGTCACATGTCACATGTCACATGTCACATGTCACATGTCACATGTCACATGTCACATGTCACATGTCACATGTCACATGTCACATGTCACATGTCACATGTCACATGTCACATGTCACATGTCACATGTCACATGTCACATGTCACATGTCACATGTCACATGTCACATGTCACATGTCACATGTCACATGTCACATGTCACATGTCACATGTCACATGTCACATGTCACATGTCACATGTCACATGTCACATGTCACATGTCACATGTCACATGTCACATGTCACATGTCACATGTCACATGTCACATGTCACATGTCACATGTCACATGTCACATGTCACATGTCACATGTCACATGTCACATGTCACATGTCACATGTCACATGTCACATGTCACATGTCACATGTCACATGTCACATGTCACATGTCACATGTCACATGTCACATGTCACATGTCACATGTCACATGTCACATGTCACATGTCACATGTCACATGTCACATGTCACATGTCACATGTCACATGTCACATGTCACATGTCACATGTCACATGTCACATGTCACATGTCACATGTCACATGTCACATGTCACATGTCACATGTCACATGTCACATGTCACATGTCACATGTCACATGTCACATGTCACATGTCACATGTCACATGTCACATGTCACATGTCACATGTCACATGTCACATGTCACATGTCACATGTCACATGTCACATGTCACATGTCACATGTCACATGTCACATGTCACATGTCACATGTCACATGTCACATGTCACATGTCACATGTCACATGTCACATGTCACATGTCACATGTCACATGTCACATGTCACATGTCACATGTCACATGTCACATGTCACATGTCACATGTCACATGTCACATGTCACATGTCACATGTCACATGTCACATGTCACATGTCACATGTCACATGTCACATGTCACATGTCACATGTCACATGTCACATGTCACATGTCACATGTCACATGTCACATGTCACATGTCACATGTCACATGTCACATGTCACATGTCACATGTCACATGTCACATGTCACATGTCACATGTCACATGTCACATGTCACATGTCACATGTCACATGTCACATGTCACATGTCACATGTCACATGTCACATGTCACATGTCACATGTCACATGTCACATGTCACATGTCACATGTCACATGTCACATGTCACATGTCACATGTCACATGTCACATGTCACATGTCACATGTCACATGTCACATGTCACATGTCACATGTCACATGTCACATGTCACATGTCACATGTCACATGTCACATGTCACATGTCACATGTCACATGTCACATGTCACATGTCACATGTCACATGTCACATGTCACATGTCACATGTCACGTCACATGTCACATGTCACATGTCACATGTCACATGTCACATGTCACATGTCACATGTCACATGTCACATGTCACATGTCACATGTCACATGTCACATGTCACATGTCACATGTCACATGTCACATGTCACATGTCACATGTCACATGTCACATGTCACATGTCACATGTCACATGTCACATGTCACATGTCACATGTCACATGTCACATGTCACATGTCACATGTCACATGTCACATGTCACATGTCACATGTCACATGTCACATGTCACATGTCACATGTCACATGTCACATGTCACATGTCACATGTCACATGTCACATGTCACATGTCACATGTCACATGTCACATGTCACATGTCACATGTCACATGTCACATGTCACATGTCACATGTCACATGTCACATGTCACATGTCACATGTCACATGTCACATGTCACATGTCACATGTCACATGTCACATGTCACATGTCACATGTCACATGTCACATGTCACATGTCACATGTCACATGTCACATGTCACATGTCACATGTCACATGTCACATGTCACATGTCACATGTCACATGTCACATGTCACATGTCACATGTCACATGTCACATGTCACATGTCACATGTCACATGTCACATGTCACATGTCACATGTCACATGTCACATGTCACATGTCACATGTCACATGTCACATGTCACATGTCACATGTCACATGTCACATGTCACATGTCACATGTCACATGTCACATGTCACATGTCACATGTCACATGTCACATGTCACATGTCACATGTCACATGTCACATGTCACATGTCACATGTCACATGTCACATGTCACATGTCACATGTCACATGTCACATGTCACATGTCACATGTCACATGTCACATGTCACATGTCACATGTCACATGTCACATGTCACATGTCACATGTCACATGTCACATGTCACATGTCACATGTCACATGTCACATGTCACATGTCACATGTCACATGTCACATGTCACATGTCACATGTCACATGTCACATGTCACATGTCACATGTCACATGTCACATGTCACATGTCACATGTCACATGTCACATGTCACATGTCACATGTCACATGTCACATGTCACATGTCACATGTCACATGTCACATGTCACATGTCACATGTCACATGTCACATGTCACATGTCACATGTCACATGTCACATGTCACATGTCACATGTCACATGTCACATGTCACATGTCACATGTCACATGTCACATGTCACATGTCACATGTCACATGTCACATGTCACATGTCACATGTCACATGTCACATGTCACATGTCACATGTCACATGTCACATGTCACATGTCACATGTCACATGTCACATGTCACATGTCACATGTCACATGTCACATGTCACATGTCACATGTCACATGTCACATGTCACATGTCACATGTCACATGTCACATGTCACATGTCACATGTCACATGTCACATGTCACATGTCACATGTCACATGTCACATGTCACATGTCACATGTCACATGTCACATGTCACATGT
The DNA here is from genome assembly GCA_951217065.1 of Baccha elongata. NCBI lineage: Eukaryota > Metazoa > Arthropoda > Insecta > Diptera > Syrphidae > Baccha > Baccha elongata. Next base: position 67,905 of record CATNUY010000239.1, read on the forward strand.
CACATGTCACATGTCACATGTCACATGTCACATGTCACATGTCACATGTCACATGTCACATGTCACATGTCACATGTCACATGTCACATGTCACATGTCACATGTCACATGTCACATGTCACATGTCACATGTCACATGTCACATGTCACATGTCACATGTCACATGTCACATGTCACATGTCACATGTCACATGTCACATGTCACATGTCACATGTCACATGTCACATGTCACATGTCACATGTCACATGTCACATGTCACATGTCACATGTCACATGTCACATGTCACATGTCACATGTCACATGTCACATGTCACATGTCACATGTCACATGTCACATGTCACATGTCACATGTCACATGTCACATGTCACATGTCACATGTCACATGTCACATGTCACATGTCACATGTCACATGTCACATGTCACATGTCACATGTCACATGTCACATGTCACATGTCACATGTCACATGTCACATGTCACATGTCACATGTCACATGTCACATGTCACATGTCACATGTCACATGTCACATGTCACATGTCACATGTCACATGTCACATGTCACATGTCACATGTCACATGTCACATGTCACATGTCACATGTCACATGTCACATGTCACATGTCACATGTCACATGTCACATGTCACATGTCACATGTCACATGTCACATGTCACATGTCACATGTCACATGTCACATGTCACATGTCACATGTCACATGTCACATGTCACATGTCACATGTCACATGTCACATGTCACATGTCACATGTCACATGTCACATGTCACATGTCACATGTCACATGTCACATGTCACATGTCACATGTCACATGTCACATGTCACATGTCACATGTCACATGTCACATGTCACATGTCACATGTCACATGTCACATGTCACATGTCACATGTCACATGTCACATGTCACATGTCACATGTCACATGTCACATGTCACATGTCACATGTCACATGTCACATGTCACATGTCACATGTCACATGTCACATGTCACATGTCACATGTCACATGTCACATGTCACATGTCACATGTCACATGTCACATGTCACATGTCACATGTCACATGTCACATGTCACATGTCACATGTCACATGTCACATGTCACATGTCACATGTCACATGTCACATGTCACATGTCACATGTCACATGTCACATGTCACATGTCACATGTCACATGTCACATGTCACATGTCACATGTCACATGTCACATGTCACATGTCACATGTCACATGTCACATGTCACATGTCACATGTCACATGTCACATGTCACATGTCACATGTCACATGTCACATGTCACATGTCACATGTCACATGTCACATGTCACATGTCACATGTCACATGTCACATGTCACATGTCACATGTCACATGTCACATGTCACATGTCACATGTCACATGTCACATGTCACATGTCACATGTCACATGTCACATGTCACATGTCACATGTCACATGTCACATGTCACATGTCACATGTCACATGTCACATGTCACATGTCACATGTCACATGTCACATGTCACATGTCACATGTCACATGTCACATGTCACATGTCACATGTCACATGTCACATGTCACATGTCACATGTCACATGTCACATGTCACATGTCACATGTCACATGTCACATGTCACATGTCACATGTCACATGTCACATGTCACATGTCACATGTCACATGTCACATGTCACATGTCACATGTCACATGTCACATGTCACATGTCACATGTCACATGTCACATGTCACATGTCACATGTCACATGTCACATGTCACATGTCACATGTCACATGTCACATGTCACATGTCACATGTCACATGTCACATGTCACATGTCACATGTCACATGTCACATGTCACATGTCACATGTCACATGTCACATGTCACATGTCACATGTCACATGTCACATGTCACATGTCACATGTCACATGTCACATGTCACATGTCACATGTCACATGTCACATGTCACATGTCACATGTCACATGTCACATGTCACATGTCACATGTCACATGTCACATGTCACATGTCACATGTCACATGTCACATGTCACATGTCACATGTCACATGTCACATGTCACATGTCACATGTCACATGTCACATGTCACATGTCACATGTCACATGTCACATGTCACATGTCACATGTCACATGTCACATGTCACATGTCACATGTCACATGTCACATGTCACATGTCACATGTCACATGTCACATGTCACATGTCACATGTCACATGTCACATGTCACATGTCACATGTCACATGTCACATGTCACATGTCACATGTCACATGTCACATGTCACATGTCACATGTCACATGTCACATGTCACATGTCACATGTCACATGTCACATGTCACATGTCACATGTCACATGTCACATGTCACATGTCACATGTCACATGTCACATGTCACATGTCACATGTCACATGTCACATGTCACATGTCACATGTCACATGTCACATGTCACATGTCACATGTCACATGTCACATGTCACATGTCACATGTCACATGTCACATGTCACATGTCACATGTCACATGTCACATGTCACATGTCACATGTCACATGTCACATGTCACATGTCACATGTCACATGTCACATGTCACATGTCACATGTCACATGTCACATGTCACATGTCACATGTCACATGTCACATGTCACATGTCACATGTCACATGTCACATGTCACATGTCACATGTCACATGTCACATGTCACATGTCACATGTCACATGTCACATGTCACATGTCACATGTCACATGTCACATGTCACATGTCACATGTCACATGTCACATGTCACATGTCACATGTCACATGTCACATGTCACATGTCACATGTCACATGTCACATGTCACATGTCACATGTCACATGTCACATGTCACATGTCACATGTCACATGTCACATGTCACATGTCACATGTCACATGTCACATGTCACATGTCACATGTCACATGTCACATGTCACATGTCACATGTCACATGTCACATGTCACATGTCACATGTCACATGTCACATGTCACATGTCACATGTCACATGTCACATGTCACATGTCACATGTCACATGTCACATGTCACATGTCACATGTCACATGTCACATGTCACATGTCACATGTCACATGTCACATGTCACATGTCACATGTCACATGTCACATGTCACATGTCACATGTCACATGTCACATGTCACATGTCACATGTCACATGTCACATGTCACATGTCACATGTCACATGTACATGTCACATGTCACATGTCACATGTCACATGCCATGTCACATGTCACATGTCACATGTCACATGTCACATGTCACATGTCACATGTCACATGTCACATGTCACATGTCACATGTCACATGTCACATGTCACATGTCACATGTCACATGTCACATGTCACATGTCACATGTCACATGTCACATGTCACATGTCACATGTCACATGTCACATGTCACATGTCACATGTCACATGTCACATGTCACATGTCACATGTCACATGTCACATGTCACATGTCACTTGTCACATGTCACATGTCACATGTCACATGTCACATGTCACATGTCACATGTCACATGTCACATGTCACATGTCACATGTCACATGTCACATGTCACATGTCACATGTCACATGTCACATGTCACATGTCACATGTCACATGTCACATGTCACATGTCACATGTCACATGTCACATGTCACATGTCACATGTCACATGTCACATGTCACATGTCACATGTCACATGTCACATGTCACATGTCACATGTCACATGTCACATGTCACATGTCACATGTCACATGTCACATGTCACATGTCACATGTCACATGTCACATGTCACATGTCACATGTCACATGTCACATGTCACATGTCACATGTCACATGTCACATGTCACATGTCACATGTCACATGTCACATGTCACATGTCACATGTCACATGTCACATGTCACATGTCACATGTCACATGTCACATGTCAATGTCACATGTCACATGTCACATGTCACATGTCACATGTCACATGTCACATGTCACATGTCACATGTCACATGTCACATGTCACATGTCACATGTCACATGTCACATGTCACATGTCACATGTCACATGTCACATGTCACATGTCACATGTCACATGTCACAGGTCACATGTCACATGTCACATGTCACATGTCACATGTCACATGTCACATGTCACATGTCACATGTCACATGTCACATGTCACATGTCACATGTCACATGTCACATGTCACATGTCACATGTCAATGTCACATGTCACATGTCACATGTCACATGTCACATGTCACATGTCACATGTCACATGTCACATGTCACATGTCACATGTCACATGTCACATGTCACATGTCACATGTCACATGTCACATGTCACATGTCACATGTCACATGTCACATGTCATGTCAAGTGTCACATGTCACATGTCACATGTCACATGTCACATGTCACATGTCACATGTCACATGTCACATGTCACATGTCACATGTCACATGTCACATGTCACATGTCACATGTCACATGTCACATGTCACATGTCACATGTCACATGTCACATGTCACATGTCACATGTCACATGTCACATGTCACATGTCACATGTCACATGTCACATGTCACATGTCACATGTCACATGTCACATGTCACATGTCACATGTCACATGTCACATGTCACATGTCACATGTCACATGTCACATGTCACATGTCACATGTCACATGTCACATGTCACATGTCACATGTCACATGTCACATGTCACATGTCACATGTCACATGTCACATGTCACATGTCACATGTCACATGTCACATGTCACATGTCACATGTCACATGTCACATGTCACATGTCACATGTCACATGTCACATGTCACATGTCACATGTCACATGTCACATGTCACATGTCACATGTCACATGTCACATGTCACATGTCACATGTCACATGTCACATGTCACATGTCACATGTCACATGTCACATGTCACATGTCACATGTCACATGTCACATGTCACATGTCACATGTCACATGTCACATGTCACATGTCACATGTCACATGTCACATGTCACATGTCACATGTCACATGTCACATGTCACATGTCACATGTCACATGTCACATGTCACATGTCACATGTCACATGTCACATGTCACATGTCACATGTCACATGTCACATGTCACATGTCACATGTCACATGTCACATGTCACATGTCACATGTCACATGTCACATGTCACATGTCACATGTCACATGTCACATGTCACATGTCACATGTCACATGTCACATGTCACATGTCACATGTCACATGTCACATGTCACATGTCACATGTCACATGTCACATGTCACATGTCACATGTCACATGTCACATGTCACATGTCACATGTCACATGTCACATGTCACATGTCACATGTCACATGTCACATGTCACATGTCACATGTCACATGTCACATGTCACATGTCACATGTCACATGTCACATGTCACATGTCACATGTCACATGTCACATGTCACATGTCACATGTCACATGTCACATGTCACATGTCACATGTCACATGTCACATGTCACATGTCACATGTCACATGTCACATGTCACATGTCACATGTCACATGTCACATGTCACATGTCACATGTCACATGTCACATGTCACATGTCACATGTCACATGTCACATGTCACATGTCACATGTCACATGTCACATGTCACATGTCACATGTCACATGTCACATGTCACATGTCACATGTCACATGTCACATGTCACATGTCACATGTCACATGTCACATGTCACATGTCACATGTCACATGTCACATGTCACATGTCACATGTCACATGTCACATGTCACATGTCACATGTCACATGTCACATGTCACATGTCACATGTCACATGTCACATGTCACATGTCACATGTCACATGTCACATGTCACATGTCACATGTCACATGTCACATGTCACATGTCACATGTCACATGTCACATGTCACATGTCACATGTCACATGTCACATGTCACATGTCACATGTCACATGTCACATGTCACATGTCACATGTCACATGTCACATGTCACATGTCACATGTCACATGTCACATGTCACATGTCACATGTCACATGTCACATGTCACATGTCACATGTCACATGTCACATGTCACATGTCACATGTCACATGTCACATGTCACATGTCACATGTCACATGTCACATGTCACATGTCACATGTCACATGTCACATGTCACATGTCACATGTCACATGTCACATGTCACATGTCACATGTCACATGTCACATGTCACATGTCACATGTCACATGTCACATGTCACATGTCACATGTCACATGTCACATGTCACATGTCACATGTCACATGTCACATGTCACATGTCACATGTCACATGTCACATGTCACATGTCACATGTCACATGTCACATGTCACATGTCACATGTCACATGTCACATGTCACATGTCACATGTCACATGTCACATGTCACATGTCACATGTCACATGTCACATGTCACATGTCACATGTCACATGTCACATGTCACATGTCACATGTCACATGTCACATGTCACATGTCACATGTCACATGTCACATGTCACATGTCACATGTCACATGTCACATGTCACATGTCACATGTCACATGTCACATGTCACATGTCACATGTCACATGTCACATGTCACATGTCACATGTCACATGTCACATGTCACATGTCACATGTCACATGTCACATGTCACATGTCACATGTCACATGTCACATGTCACATGTCACATGTCACATGTCACATGTCACATGTCACATGTCACATGTCACATGTCACATGTCACATGTCACATGTCACATGTCACATGTCACATGTCACATGTCACATGTCACATGTCACATGTCACATGTCACATGTCACATGTCACATGTCACATGTCACATGTCACATGTCACATGTCACATGTCAATGTCACATGTCACATGTCACATGTCACATGTCACATGTCACATGTCACATGTCACATGTCACATGTCACATGTCACATGTCACATGTCACATGTCACATGTCACATGTCACATGTCACATGTCACATGTCACATGTCACATGTCACATGTCACATGTCACATGTCACATGTCACATGTCACATGTCACATGTCACATGTCACATGTCACATGTCACATGTCACATGTCACATGTCACATGTCACATGTCACATGTCACATGTCACATGTCACATGTCACATGTCACATGTCACATGTCACATGTCACATGTCACATGTCACATGTCACATGTCACATGTCACATGTCACATGTCACATGTCACATGTCACATGTCACATGTCACATGTCACATGTCACATGTCACATGTCACATGTCACATGTCACATGTCACATGTCACATGTCACATGTCACATGTCACATGTCACATGTCACATGTCACATGTCACATGTCACATGTCACATGTCACATGTCACATGTCACATGTCACATGTCACATGTCACATGTCACATGTCACATGTCACATGTCACATGTCACATGTCACATGTCACATGTCACATGTCACATGTCACATGTCACATGTCACATGTCACATGTCACATGTCACATGTCACATGTCACATGTCACATGTCACATGTCACATGTCACATGTCACATGTCACATGTCACATGTCACATGTCACATGTCACATGTCACATGTCACATGTCACATGTCACATGTCACATGTCACATGTCACATGTCACATGTCACATGTCACATGTCACATGTCACATGTCACATGTCACATGTCACATGTCACATGTCACATGTCACATGTCACATGTCACATGTCACATGTCACATGTCACATGTCACATGTCACATGTCACATGTCACATGTCACATGTCACATGTCACATGTCACATGTCACATGTCACATGTCACATGTCACATGTCACATGTCACATGTCACATGTCACATGTCACATGTCACATGTCACATGTCACATGTCACATGTCACATGTCACATGTCACATGTCACATGTCACATGTCACATGTCACATGTCACATGTCACATGTCACATGTCACATGTCACATGTCACATGTCACATGTCACATGTCACATGTCACATGTCACATGTCACATGTCACATGTCACATGTCACATGTCACATGTCACATGTCACATGTCACATGTCACATGTCACATGTCACATGTCACATGTCACATGTCACATGTCACATGTCACATGTCACATGTCACATGTCACATGTCACATGTCACATGTCACATGTCACATGTCACATGTCACATGTCACATGTCACATGTCACATGTCACATGTCACATGTCACATGTCACATGTCACATGTCACATGTCACATGTCACATGTCACATGTCACATGTCACATGTCACATGTCACATGTCACATGTCACATGTCACATGTCACATGTCACATGTCACATGTCACATGTCACATGTCACATGTCACATGTCACATGTCACATGTCACATGTCACATGTCACATGTCACATGTCACATGTCACATGTCACATGTCACATGTCACATGTCACATGTCACATGTCACATGTCACATGTCACATGTCACATGTCACATGTCACATGTCACATGTCACATGTCACATGTCACATGTCACATGTCACATGTCACATGTCACATGTCACATGTCACATGTCACATGTCACATGTCACATGTCACATGTCACATGTCACATGTCACATGTCACATGTCACATGTCACATGTCACATGTCACATGTCACATGTCACATGTCACATGTCACATGTCACATGTCACATGTCACATGTCACATGTCACATGTCACATGTCACATGTCACATGTCACATGTCACATGTCACATGTCACATGTCACATGTCACATGTCACATGTCACATGTCACATGTCACATGTCACATGTCACATGTCACATGTCACATGTCACATGTCACATGTCACATGTCACATGTCACATGTCACATGTCACATGTCACATGTCACATGTCACATGTCACATGTCACATGTCACATGTCACATGTCACATGTCACATGTCACATGTCACATGTCACATGTCACATGTCACATGTCACATGTCACATGTCACATGTCACATGTCACATGTCACATGTCACATGTCACATGTCACATGTCACATGTCACATGTCACATGTCACATGTCACATGTCACATGTCACATGTCACATGTCACATGTCACATGTCACATGTCACATGTCACATGTCACATGTCACATGTCACATGTCACATGTCACATGTCACATGTCACATGTCACATGTCACATGTCACATGTCACATGTCACATGTCACATGTCACATGTCACATGTCACATGTCACATGTCACATGTCACATGTCACATGTCACATGTCACATGTCACATGTCACATGTCACATGTCACATGTCACATGTCACATGTCACATGTCACATGTCACATGTCACATGTCACATGTCACATGTCACATGTCACATGTCACATGTCACATGTCACATGTCACATGTCACATGTCACATGTCACATGTCACATGTCACATGTCACATGTCACATGTCACATGTCACATGTCACATGTCACATGTCACATGTCACATGTCACATGTCACATGTCACATGTCACATGTCACATGTCACATGTCACATGTCACATGTCACATGTCACATGTCACATGTCACATGTCACATGTCACATGTCACATGTCACATGTCACATGTCACATGTCACATGTCACATGTCACATGTCACATGTCACATGTCACATGTCACATGTCACATGTCACATGTCACATGTCACATGTCACATGTCACATGTCACATGTCACATGTCACATGTCACATGTCACATGTCACATGTCACATGTCACATGTCACATGTCACATGTCACATGTCACATGTCACATGTCACATGTCACATGTCACATGTCACATGTCACATGTCACATGTCACATGTCACATGTCACATGTCACATGTCACATGTCACATGTCACATGTCACATGTCACATGTCACATGTCACATGTCACATGTCACATGTCACATGTCACATGTCACATGTCACATGTCACATGTCACATGTCACATGTCACATGTCACATGTCACATGTCACATGTCACATGTCACATGTCACATGTCACATGTCACATGTCACATGTCACATGTCACATGTCACATGTCACATGTCACATGTCACATGTCACATGTCACATGTCACATGTCACATGTCACATGTCACATGTCACATGTCACATGTCACATGTCACATGTCACATGTCACATGTCACATGTCACATGTCACATGTCACATGTCACATGTCACATGTCACATGTCACATGTCACATGTCACATGTCACATGTCACATGTCACATGTCACATGTCACATGTCACATGTCACATGTCACATGTCACATGTCACATGTCACATGTCACATGTCACATGTCACATGTCACATGTCACATGTCACATGTCACATGTCACATGTCACATGTCACATGTCACATGTCACATGTCACATGTCACATGTCACATGTCACATGTCACATGTCACATGTCACATGTCACATGTCACATGTCACATGTCACATGTCACATGTCACATGTCACATGTCACATGTCACATGTCACATGTCACATGTCACATGTCACATGTCACATGTCACATGTCACATGTCACATGTCACATGTCACATGTCACATGTCACATGTCACATGTCACATGTCACATGTCACATGTCACATGTCACATGTCACATGTCACATGTCACATGTCACATGTCACATGTCACATGTCACATGTCACATGTCACATGTCACATGTCACATGTCACATGTCACATGTCACATGTCACATGTCACATGTCACATGTCACATGTCACATGTCACATGTCACATGTCACATGTCACATGTCACATGTCACATGTCACATGTCACATGTCACATGTCACATGTCACATGTCACATGTCACATGTCACATGTCACATGTCACATGTCACATGTCACATGTCACATGTCACATGTCACATGTCACATGTCACATGTCACATGTCACATGTCACATGTCACATGTCACATGTCACATGTCACATGTCACATGTCACATGTCACATGTCACATGTCACATGTCACATGTCACATGTCACATGTCACATGTCACATGTCACATGTCACATGTCACATGTCACATGTCACATGTCACATGTCACATGTCACATGTCACATGTCACATGTCACATGTCACATGTCACATGTCACATGTCACATGTCACATGTCACATGTCACATGTCACATGTCACATGTCACATGTCACATGTCACATGTCACATGTCACATGTCACATGTCACATGTCACATGTCACATGTCACATGTCACATGTCACATGTCACATGTCACATGTCACATGTCACATGTCACATGTCACATGTCACATGTCACATGTCACATGTCACATGTCACATGTCACATGTCACATGTCACATGTCACATGTCACATGTCACATGTCACATGTCACATGTCACATGTCACATGTCACATGTCACATGTCACATGTCACATGTCACATGTCACATGTCACATGTCACATGTCACATGTCACATGTCACATGTCACATGTCACATGTCACATGTCACATGTCACATGTCACATGTCACATGTCACATGTCACATGTCACATGTCACATGTCACATGTCACATGTCACATGTCACATGTCACATGTCACATGTCACATGTCACATGTCACATGTCACATGTCACATGTCACATGTCACATGTCACATGTCACATGTCACATGTCACATGTCACATGTCACATGTCACATGTCACATGTCACATGTCACATGTCACATGTCACATGTCACATGTCACATGTCACATGTCACATGTCACATGTCACATGTCACATGTCACATGTCACATGTCACATGTCACATGTCACATGTCACATGTCACATGTCACATGTCACATGTCACATGTCACATGTCACATGTCACATGTCACATGTCACATGTCACATGTCACATGTCACATGTCACATGTCACATGTCACATGTCACATGTCACATGTCACATGTCACATGTCACATGTCACATGTCACATGTCACATGTCACATGTCACATGTCACATGTCACATGTCACATGTCACATGTCACATGTCACATGTCACATGTCACATGTCACATGTCACATGTCACATGTCACATGTCACATGTCACATGTCACATGTCACATGTCACATGTCACATGTCACATGTCACATGTCACATGTCACATGTCACATGTCACATGTCACATGTCACATGTCACATGTCACATGTCACATGTCACATGTCACATGTCACATGTCACATGTCACATGTCACATGTCACATGTCACATGTCACATGTCACATGTCACATGTCACATGTCACATGTCACATGTCACATGTCACATGTCACATGTCACATGTCACATGTCACATGTCACATGTCACATGTCACATGTCACATGTCACATGTCACATGTCACATGTCACATGTCACATGTCACATGTCACATGTCACATGTCACATGTCACATGTCACATGTCACATGTCACATGTCACATGTCACATGTCACATGTCACATGTCACATGTCACATGTCACATGTCACATGTCACATGTCACATGTCACATGTCACATGTCACATGTCACATGTCACATGTCACATGTCACATGTCACATGTCACATGTCACATGTCACATGTCACATGTCACATGTCACATGTCACATGTCACATGTCACATGTCACATGTCACATGTCACATGTCACATGTCACATGTCACATGTCACATGTCACATGTCACATGTCACATGTCACATGTCACATGTCACATGTCACATGTCACATGTCACATGTCACATGTCACATGTCACATGTCACATGTCACATGTCACATGTCACATGTCACATGTCACATGTCACATGTCACATGTCACATGTCACATGTCACATGTCACATGTCACATGTCACATGTCACATGTCACATGTCACATGTCACATGTCACATGTCACATGTCACATGTCACATGTCACATGTCACATGTCACATGTCACATGTCACATGTCACATGTCACATGTCACATGTCACATGTCACATGTCACATGTCACATGTCACATGTCACATGTCACATGTCACATGTCACATGTCACATGTCACATGTCACATGTCACATGTCACATGTCACATGTCACATGTCACATGTCACATGTCACATGTCACATGTCACATGTCACATGTCACATGTCACATGTCACATGTCACATGTCACATGTCACATGTCACATGTCACATGTCACATGTCACATGTCACATGTCACATGTCACATGTCACATGTCACATGTCACATGTCACATGTCACATGTCACATGTCACATGTCACATGTCACATGTCACATGTCACATGTCACATGTCACATGTCACATGTCACATGTCACATGTCACATGTCACATGTCACATGTCACATGTCACATGTCACATGTCACATGTCACATGTCACATGTCACATGTCACATGTCACATGTCACATGTCACATGTCACATGTCACATGTCACATGTCACATGTCACATGTCACATGTCACATGTCACATGTCACATGTCACATGTCACATGTCACATGTCACATGTCACATGTCACATGTCACATGTCACATGTCACATGTCACATGTCACATGTCACATGTCACATGTCACATGTCACATGTCACATGTCACATGTCACATGTCACATGTCACATGTCACATGTCACATGTCACATGTCACATGTCACATGTCACATGTCACATGTCACATGTCACATGTCACATGTCACATGTCACATGTCACATGTCACATGTCACATGTCACATGTCACATGTCACATGTCACATGTCACATGTCACATGTCACATGTCACATGTCACATGTCACATGTCACATGTCACATGTCACATGTCACATGTCACATGTCACATGTCACATGTCACATGTCACATGTCACATGTCACATGTCACATGTCACATGTCACATGTCACATGTCACATGTCACATGTCACATGTCACATGTCACATGTCACATGTCACATGTCACATGTCACATGTCACATGTCACATGTCACATGTCACATGTCACATGTCACATGTCACATGTCACATGTCACATGTCACATGTCACATGTCACATGTCACATGTCACATGTCACATGTCACATGTCACATGTCACATGTCACATGTCACATGTCACATGTCACATGTCACATGTCACATGTCACATGTCACATGTCACATGTCACATGTCACATGTCACATGTCACATGTCACATGTCACATGTCACATGTCACATGTCACATGTCACATGTCACATGTCACATGTCACATGTCACATGTCACATGTCACATGTCACATGTCACATGTCACATGTCACATGTCACATGTCACATGTCACATGTCACATGTCACATGTCACATGTCACATGTCACATGTCACATGTCACATGTCACATGTCACATGTCACATGTCACATGTCACATGTCACATGTCACATGTCACATGTCACATGTCACATGTCACATGTCACATGTCACATGTCACATGTCACATGTCACATGTCACATGTCACATGTCACATGTCACATGTCACATGTCACATGTCACATGTCACATGTCACATGTCACATGTCACATGTCACATGTCACATGTCACATGTCACATGTCACATGTCACATGTCACATGTCACATGTCACATGTCACATGTCACATGTCACATGTCACATGTCACATGTCACATGTCACATGTCACATGTCACATGTCACATGTCACATGTCACATGTCACATGTCACATGTCACATGTCACATGTCACATGTCACATGTCACATGTCACATGTCACATGTCACATGTCACATGTCACATGTCACATGTCACATGTCACATGTCACATGTCACATGTCACATGTCACATGTCACATGTCACATGTCACATGTCACATGTCACATGTCACATGTCACATGTCACATGTCACATGTCACATGTCACATGTCACATGTCACATGTCACATGTCACATGTCACATGTCACATGTCACATGTCACATGTCACATGTCACATGTCACATGTCACATGTCACATGTCACATGTCACATGTCACATGTCACATGTCACATGTCACATGTCACATGTCACATGTCACATGTCACATGTCACATGTCACATGTCACATGTCACATGTCACATGTCACATGTCACATGTCACATGTCACATGTCACATGTCACATGTCACATGTCACATGTCACATGTCACATGTCACATGTCACATGTCACATGTCACATGTCACATGTCACATGTCACATGTCACATGTCACATGTCACATGTCACATGTCACATGTCACATGTCACATGTCACATGTCACATGTCACATGTCACATGTCACATGTCACATGTCACATGTCACATGTCACATGTCACATGTCACATGTCACATGTCACATGTCACATGTCACATGTCACATGTCACATGTCACATGTCACATGTCACATGTCACATGTCACATGTCACATGTCACATGTCACATGTCACATGTCACATGTCACATGTCACATGTCACATGTCACATGTCACATGTCACATGTCACATGTCACATGTCACATGTCACATGTCACATGTCACATGTCACATGTCACATGTCACATGTCACATGTCACATGTCACATGTCACATGTCACATGTCACATGTCACATGTCACATGTCACATGTCACATGTCACATGTCACATGTCACATGTCACATGTCACATGTCACATGTCACATGTCACATGTCACATGTCACATGTCACATGTCACATGTCACATGTCACATGTCACATGTCACATGTCACATGTCACATGTCACATGTCACATGTCACATGTCACATGTCACATGTCACATGTCACATGTCACATGTCACATGTCACATGTCACATGTCACATGTCACATGTCACATGTCACATGTCACATGTCACATGTCACATGTCACATGTCACATGTCACATGTCACATGTCACATGTCACATGTCACATGTCACATGTCACATGTCACATGTCACATGTCACATGTCACATGTCACATGTCACATGTCACATGTCACATGTCACATGTCACATGTCACATGTCACATGTCACATGTCACATGTCACATGTCACATGTCACATGTCACATGTCACATGTCACATGTCACATGTCACATGTCACATGTCACATGTCACATGTCACATGTCACATGTCACATGTCACATGTCACATGTCACATGTCACATGTACATGTCACATGTCACATGTCACATGTCACATGTCACATGTCACAGTCACATGTCACATGTCACATGTCACATGTCACATGTCACATGTCACATGTCACATGTCACATGTCACATGTCACATGTCACATGTCACATGTCACATGTCACATGTCACATGTCACATGTCACATGTCACATGTCACATGTCACATGTCACATGTCACATGTCACATGTCACATGTCACATGTCACATGTCACATGTCACATGTCACATGTCACATGTCACATGTCACATGTCACATGTCACATGTCACATGTCACATGTCACATGTCACATGTCACATGTCACATGTCACATGTCACATGTCACATGTCACATGTCACATGTCACATGTCACATGTCACATGTCACATGTCACATGTCACATGTCACATGTCACATGTCACATGTCACATGTCACATGTCACATGTCACATGTCACATGTCACATGTCACATGTCACATGTCACATGTCACATGTCACATGTCACATGTCACATGTCACATGTCACATGTCACATGTCACATGTCACATGTCACATGTCACATGTCACATGTCACATGTCACATGTCACATGTCACATGTCACATGTCACATGTCACATGTCACATGTCACATGTCACATGTCACATGTCACATGTCACATGTCACATGTCACATGTCACATGTCACATGTCACATGTCACATGTCACATGTCACATGTCACATGTCACATGTCACATGTCACATGTCACATGTCACATGTCACATGTCACATGTCACATGTCACATGTCACATGTCACATGTCACATGTCACATGTCACATGTCACATGTCACATGTCACATGTCACATGTCACATGTCACATGTCACATGTCACATGTCACATGTCACATGTCACATGTCACATGTCACATGTCACATGTCACATGTCACATGTCACATGTCACATGTCACATGTCACATGTCACATGTCACATGTCACATGTCACATGTCACATGTCACATGTCACATGTCACATGTCACATGTCACATGTCACATGTCACATGTCACATGTCACATGTCACATGTCACATGTCACATGTCACATGTCACATGTCACATGTCACATGTCACATGTCACATGTCACATGTCACATGTCACATGTCACATGTCACATGTCACATGTCACATGTCACATGTCACATGTCACATGTCACATGTCACATGTCACATGTCACATGTCACATGTCACATGTCACATGTCACATGTCACATGTCACATGTCACATGTCACATGTCACATGTCACATGTCACATGTCACATGTCACATGTCACATGTCACATGTCACATGTCACATGTCACATGTCACATGTCACATGTCACATGTCACATGTCACATGTCACATGTCACATGTCACATGTCACATGTCACATGTCACATGTCACATGTCACATGTCACATGTCACATGTCACATGTCACATGTCACATGTCACATGTCACATGTCACATGTCACATGTCACATGTCACATGTCACATGTCACATGTCACATGTCACATGTCACATGTCACATGTCACATGTCACATGTCACATGTCACATGTCACATGTCACATGTCACATGTCACATGTCACATGTCACATGTCACATGTCACATGTCACATGTCACATGTCACATGTCACATGTCACATGTCACATGTCACATGTCACATGTCACATGTCACATGTCACATGTCACATGTCACATGTCACATGTCACATGTCACATGTCACATGTCACATGTCACATGTCACATGTCACATGTCACATGTCACATGTCACATGTCACATGTCACATGTCACATGTCACATGTCACATGTCACATGTCACATGTCACATGTCACATGTCACATGTCACATGTCACATGTCACATGTCACATGTCACATGTCACATGTCACATGTCACATGTCACATGTCACATGTCACATGTCACATGTCACATGTCACATGTCACATGTCACATGTCACATGTCACATGTCACATGTCACATGTCACATGTCACATGTCACATGTCACATGTCACATGTCACATGTCACATGTCACATGTCACATGTCACATGTCACATGTCACATGTCACATGTCACATGTCACATGTCACATGTCACATGTCACATGTCACATGTCACATGTCACATGTCACATGTCACATGTCACATGTCACATGTCACATGTCACATGTCACATGTCACATGTCACATGTCACATGTCACATGTCACATGTCACATGTCACATGTCACATGTCACATGTCACATGTCACATGTCACATGTCACATGTCACATGTCACATGTCACATGTCACATGTCACATGTCACATGTCACATGTCACATGTCACATGTCACATGTCACATGTCACATGTCACATGTCACATGTCACATGTCACATGTCACATGTCACATGTCACATGTCACATGTCACATGTCACATGTCACATGTCACATGTCACATGTCACATGTCACATGTCACATGTCACATGTCACATGTCACATGTCACATGTCACATGTCACATGTCACATGTCACATGTCACATGTCACATGTCACATGTCACATGTCACATGTCACATGTCACATGTCACATGTCACATGTCACATGTCACATGTCACATGTCACATGTCACATGTCACATGTCACATGTCACATGTCACATGTCACATGTCACATGTCACATGTCACATGTCACATGTCACATGTCACATGTCACATGTCACATGTCACATGTCACATGTCACATGTCACATGTCACATGTCACATGTCACATGTCACATGTCACATGTCACATGTCACATGTCACATGTCACATGTCACATGTCACATGTCACATGTCACATGTCACATGTCACATGTCACATGTCACATGTCACATGTCACATGTCACATGTCACATGTCACATGTCACATGTCACATGTCACATGTCACATGTCACATGTCACATGTCACATGTCACATGTCACATGTCACATGTCACATGTCACATGTCACATGTCACATGTCACATGTCACATGTCACATGTCACATGTCACATGTCACATGTCACATGTCACATGTCACATGTCACATGTCACATGTCACATGTCACATGTCACATGTCACATGTCACATGTCACATGTCACATGTCACATGTCACATGTCACATGTCACATGTCACATGTCACATGTCACATGTCACATGTCACATGTCACATGTCACATGTCACATGTCACATGTCACATGTCACATGTCACATGTCACATGTCACATGTCACATGTCACATGTCACATGTCACATGTCACATGTCACATGTCACATGTCACATGTCACATGTCACATGTCACATGTCACATGTCACATGTCACATGTCACATGTCACATGTCACATGTCACATGTCACATGTCACATGTCACATGTCACATGTCACATGTCACATGTCACATGTCACATGTCACATGTCACATGTCACATGTCACATGTCACATGTCACATGTCACATGTCACATGTCACATGTCACATGTCACATGTCACATGTCACATGTCACATGTCACATGTCACATGTCACATGTCACATGTCACATGTCACATGTCACATGTCACATGTCACATGTCACATGTCACATGTCACATGTCACATGTCACATGTCACATGTCACATGTCACATGTCACATGTCACATGTCACATGTCACATGTCACATGTCACATGTCACATGTCACATGTCACATGTCACATGTCACATGTCACATGTCACATGTCACATGTCACATGTCACATGTCACATGTCACATGTCACATGTCACATGTCACATGTCACATGTCACATGTCACATGTCACATGTCACATGTCACATGTCACATGTCACATGTCACATGTCACATGTCACATGTCACATGTCACATGTCACATGTCACATGTCACATGTCACATGTCACATGTCACATGTCACATGTCACATGTCACATGTCACATGTCACATGTCACATGTCACATGTCACATGTCACATGTCACATGTCACATGTCACATGTCACATGTCACATGTCACATGTCACATGTCACATGTCACATGTCACATGTCACATGTCACATG
Organism: Baccha elongata; assembly: GCA_951217065.1. Taxonomy (NCBI): domain Eukaryota; kingdom Metazoa; phylum Arthropoda; class Insecta; order Diptera; family Syrphidae; genus Baccha; species Baccha elongata. The sequence goes on from CATNUY010000239.1 coordinate 88,446, forward strand.
TCACATGTCACATGTCACATGTCACATGTCACATGTCACATGTCACATGTCACATGTCACATGTCACATGTCACATGTCACATGTCACATGTCACATGTCACATGTCACATGTCACATGTCACATGTCACATGTCACATGTCACATGTCACATGTCACATGTCACATGTCACATGTCACATGTCACATGTCACATGTCACATGTCACATGTCACATGTCACATGTCACATGTCACATGTCACATGTCACATGTCACATGTCACATGTCACATGTCACATGTCACATGTCACATGTCACATGTCACATGTCACATGTCACATGTCACATGTCACATGTCACATGTCACATGTCACATGTCACATGTCACATGTCACATGTCACATGTCACATGTCACATGTCACATGTCACATGTCACATGTCACATGTCACATGTCACATGTCACATGTCACATGTCACATGTCACATGTCACATGTCACATGTCACATGTCACATGTCACATGTCACATGTCACATGTCACATGTCACATGTCACATGTCACATGTCACATGTCACATGTCACATGTCACATGTCACATGTCACATGTCACATGTCACATGTCACATGTCACATGTCACATGTCACATGTCACATGTCACATGTCACATGTCACATGTCACATGTCACATGTCACATGTCACATGTCACATGTCACATGTCACATGTCACATGTCACATGTCACATGTCACATGTCACATGTCACATGTCACATGTCACATGTCACATGTCACATGTCACATGTCACATGTCACATGTCACATGTCACATGTCACATGTCACATGTCACATGTCACATGTCACATGTCACATGTCACATGTCACATGTCACATGTCACATGTCACATGTCACATGTCACATGTCACATGTCACATGTCACATGTCACATGTCACATGTCACATGTCACATGTCACATGTCACATGTCACATGTCACATGTCACATGTCACATGTCACATGTCACATGTCACATGTCACATGTCACATGTCACATGTCACATGTCACATGTCACATGTCACATGTCACATGTCACATGTCACATGTCACATGTCACATGTCACATGTCACATGTCACATGTCACATGTCACATGTCACATGTCACATGTCACATGTCACATGTCACATGTCACATGTCACATGTCACATGTCACATGTCACATGTCACATGTCACATGTCACATGTCACATGTCACATGTCACATGTCACATGTCACATGTCACATGTCACATGTCACATGTCACATGTCACATGTCACATGTCACATGTCACATGTCACATGTCACATGTCACATGTCACATGTCACATGTCACATGTCACATGTCACATGTCACATGTCACATGTCACATGTCACATGTCACATGTCACATGTCACATGTCACATGTCACATGTCACATGTCACATGTCACATGTCACATGTCACATGTCACATGTCACATGTCACATGTCACATGTCACATGTCACATGTCACATGTCACATGTCACATGTCACATGTCACATGTCACATGTCACATGTCACATGTCACATGTCACATGTCACATGTCACATGTCACATGTCACATGTCACATGTCACATGTCACATGTCACATGTCACATGTCACATGTCACATGTCACATGTCACATGTCACATGTCACATGTCACATGTCACATGTCACATGTCACATGTCACATGTCACATGTCACATGTCACATGTCACATGTCACATGTCACATGTCACATGTCACATGTCACATGTCACATGTCACATGTCACATGTCACATGTCACATGTCACATGTCACATGTCACATGTCACATGTCACATGTCACATGTCACATGTCACATGTCACATGTCACATGTCACATGTCACATGTCACATGTCACATGTCACATGTCACATGTCACATGTCACATGTCACATGTCACATGTCACATGTCACATGTCACATGTCACATGTCACATGTCACATGTCACATGTCACATGTCACATGTCACATGTCACATGTCACATGTCACATGTCACATGTCACATGTCACATGTCACATGTCACATGTCACATGTCACATGTCACATGTCACATGTCACATGTCACATGTCACATGTCACATGTCACATGTCACATGTCACATGTCACATGTCACATGTCACATGTCACATGTCACATGTCACATGTCACATGTCACATGTCACATGTCACATGTCACATGTCACATGTCACATGTCACATGTCACATGTCACATGTCACATGTCACATGTCACATGTCACATGTCACATGTCACATGTCACATGTCACATGTCACATGTCACATGTCACATGTCACATGTCACATGTCACATGTCACATGTCACATGTCACATGTCACATGTCACATGTCACATGTCACATGTCACATGTCACATGTCACATGTCACATGTCACATGTCACATGTCACATGTCACATGTCACATGTCACATGTCACATGTCACATGTCACATGTCACATGTCACATGTCACATGTCACATGTCACATGTCACATGTCACATGTCACATGTCACATGTCACATGTCACATGTCACATGTCACATGTCACATGTCACATGTCACATGTCACATGTCACATGTCACATGTCACATGTCACATGTCACATGTCACATGTCACATGTCACATGTCACATGTCACATGTCACATGTCACATGTCACATGTCACATGTCACATGTCACATGTCACATGTCACATGTCACATGTCACATGTCACATGTCACATGTCACATGTCACATGTCACATGTCACATGTCACATGTCACATGTCACATGTCACATGTCACATGTCACATGTCACATGTCACATGTCACATGTCACATGTCACATGTCACATGTCACATGTCACATGTCACATGTCACATGTCACATGTCACATGTCACATGTCACATGTCACATGTCACATGTCACATGTCACATGTCACATGTCACATGTCACATGTCACATGTCACATGTCACATGTCACATGTCACATGTCACATGTCACATGTCACATGTCACATGTCACATGTCACATGTCACATGTCACATGTCACATGTCACATGTCACATGTCACATGTCACATGTCACATGTCACATGTCACATGTCACATGTCACATGTCACATGTCACATGTCACATGTCACATGTCACATGTCACATGTCACATGTCACATGTCACATGTCACATGTCACATGTCACATGTCACATGTCACATGTCACATGTCACATGTCACATGTCACATGTCACATGTCACATGTCACATGTCACATGTCACATGTCACATGTCACATGTCACATGTCACATGTCACATGTCACATGTCACATGTCACATGTCACATGTCACATGTCACATGTCACATGTCACATGTCACATGTCACATGTCACATGTCACATGTCACATGTCACATGTCACATGTCACATGTCACATGTCACATGTCACATGTCACATGTCACATGTCACATGTCACATGTCACATGTCACATGTCACATGTCACATGTCACATGTCACATGTCACATGTCACATGTCACATGTCACATGTCACATGTCACATGTCACATGTCACATGTCACATGTCACATGTCACATGTCACATGTCACATGTCACATGTCACATGTCACATGTCACATGTCACATGTCACATGTCACATGTCACATGTCACATGTCACATGTCACATGTCACATGTCACATGTCACATGTCACATGTCACATGTCACATGTCACATGTCACATGTCACATGTCACATGTCACATGTCACATGTCACATGTCACATGTCACATGTCACATGTCACATGTCACATGTCACATGTCACATGTCACATGTCACATGTCACATGTCACATGTCACATGTCACATGTCACATGTCACATGTCACATGTCACATGTCACATGTCACATGTCACATGTCACATGTCACATGTCACATGTCACATGTCACATGTCACATGTCACATGTCACATGTCACATGTCACATGTCACATGTCACATGTCACATGTCACATGTCACATGTCACATGTCACATGTCACATGTCACATGTCACATGTCACATGTCACATGTCACATGTCACATGTCACATGTCACATGTCACATGTCACATGTCACATGTCACATGTCACATGTCACATGTCACATGTCACATGTCACATGTCACATGTCACATGTCACATGTCACATGTCACATGTCACATGTCACATGTCACATGTCACATGTCACATGTCACATGTCACATGTCACATGTCACATGTCACATGTCACATGTCACATGTCACATGTCACATGTCACATGTCACATGTCACATGTCACATGTCACATGTCACATGTCACATGTCACATGTCACATGTCACATGTCACATGTCACATGTCACATGTCACATGTCACATGTCACATGTCACATGTCACATGTCACATGTCACATGTCACATGTCACATGTCACATGTCACATGTCACATGTCACATGTCACATGTCACATGTCACATGTCACATGTCACATGTCACATGTCACATGTCACATGTCACATGTCACATGTCACATGTCACATGTCACATGTCACATGTCACATGTCACATGTCACATGTCACATGTCACATGTCACGTCACATGTCACATGTCACATGTCACATGTCACATGTCACATGTCACATGTCACATGTCACATGTCACATGTCACATGTCACATGTCACATGTCACATGTCACATGTCACATGTCACATGTCACATGTCACATGTCACATGTCACATGTCACATGTCACATGTCACATGTCACATGTCACATGTCACATGTCACATGTCACATGTCACATGTCACATGTCACATGTCACATGTCACATGTCACATGTCACATGTCACATGTCACATGTCACATGTCACATGTCACATGTCACATGTCACATGTCACATGTCACATGTCACATGTCACATGTCACATGTCACATGTCACATGTCACATGTCACATGTCACATGTCACATGTCACATGTCACATGTCACATGTCACATGTCACATGTCACATGTCACATGTCACATGTCACATGTCACATGTCACATGTCACATGTCACATGTCACATGTCACATGTCACATGTCACATGTCACATGTCACATGTCACATGTCACATGTCACATGTCACATGTCACATGTCACATGTCACATGTCACATGTCACATGTCACATGTCACATGTCACATGTCACATGTCACATGTCACATGTCACATGTCACATGTCACATGTCACATGTCACATGTCACATGTCACATGTCACATGTCACATGTCACATGTCACATGTCACATGTCACATGTCACATGTCACATGTCACATGTCACATGTCACATGTCACATGTCACATGTCACATGTCACATGTCACATGTCACATGTCACATGTCACATGTCACATGTCACATGTCACATGTCACATGTCACATGTCACATGTAACATGTCACATGTCACATGTCACATGTCACATGTCACATGTCACATGTCACATGTCACATGTCACATGTAACATGTAACATGTCACATATAACATGTCACATGTCACATGTAACATGTCACATGTCACATGTCACATGTCACATGTCACATGTCACATGTCACATGTCACATGTCACATGTCACATGTCACATGTCACATGTCACATGTCACATGTCACATGTCACATGTCACATGTCACATGTCACATGTCACATGTCACATGTCACATGTCACATGTCACATGTCACATGTCACATGTCACATGTCACATGTCACATGTCACATGTCACATGTCACATGTCACATGTCACATGTCACATGTCACATGTCACATGTCACATGTCACATGTCACATGTCACATGTCACATGTCACATGTCACATGTCACATGTCACATGTCACATGTCACATGTCACATGTCACATGTCACATGTCACATGTCACATGTCACATGTCACATGTCACATGTCACATGTCACATGTCACATGTCACATGTCACATGTCACATGTCACATGTCACATGTCACATGTCACATGTCACATGTCACATGTCACATGTCACATGTCACATGTCACATGTCACATGTCACATGTCACATGTCACATGTCACATGTCACATGTCACATGTCACATGTCACATGTCACATGTCACATGTCACATGTCACATGTCACATGTCACATGTCACATGTCACATGTCACATGTCACATGTCACATGTCACATGTCACATGTCACATGTCACATGTCACATGTCACATGTCACATGTCACATGTCACATGTCACATGTCACATGTCATATGTCACATGTCACATCACATGTCACATGTCACATGTCACATGTCACATGTCACATGTCACATGTCACATGTAACATGTAACATGTCACATGTCACATGTCACATGTCACATGTCACATGTCACATGTCACATGTCACATGTCACATGTAACATGTAACATGTCACATATAACATGTCACATGTCACATGTAACATGTCACATGTCACATGTCACATGTCACATGAAACATTTCACATGTCACATGTCACATGTCACATGTCACATGTCACATGTCACATGTCACATGTCACATGTCACATGTCACATGTCACATGTCACATGTCACATGTCACATGTCACATATCACATGTCACATGTCACATGTCACATGTCACATGTCACATGTCACATGTCACATGTCACATGTCACATGTCACATGTCACATGTCACATGTCACATGTCACATGTCACATGTCACATGTCACATGTCACATGTCACATGTCACATGTCACATGTCACATGTCACATGTCACATGTCACATGTCACATGTCACATGTCACATGTCACATGTCACATGTCACATGTCACATGTCACATGTCACATGTCACATGTCACATGTCACATGTCACATGTCACATGTCACATGTCACATGTCACATGTCACATGTCACATGTCACATGTCACATGTCACATGTCACATGTCACATGTCACATGTCACATGTCACATGTCACATGTCACATGTCACATGTCACATGTCACATGTCACATGTCACAAGTAGCGGTCACATGTCACATGTCACATGTCACACTGTCACATGTCACATGTCACATGTCACATGTCACATGTCACATGTCACATGTCACATGTCACATGTCACATGTCACATGTCACATGTCACATGTCACATGTCACATGTCACATGTCACATGTCACATGTCACATGTCACATGTCACATGTCACATGTCACATGTCACATGTCACATGTCACATGTCACATGTCACATGTCACATGTCACATGTCACATGTCACATGTCACATGTCACATGTCACATGTCACATGTCACATGTCACATGTCACATGTCACATGTCACATGTCACATGTCACATGTCACATGTCACATGTCACATGTCACATGTCTCACATGTCACATGTCACATGTCACATGTCACATGTCACATGTCACATGTCACATGTCACATGTCACATGTCACATGTCACATGTCACATGTCACATGTCACATGTCACATGTCACATGTCACATGTCACATGTCACATGTCACATGTCACATGTCACATGTCACATGTCACATGTCACATGTCACATGTCACATGTCACATGTCACATGTCACATGTCACATGTCACATGTCACATGTCACATGTCACATGTCACATGTCACATGTCACATGTCACATGTCACATGTCACATGTCACATGTCACATGTCACATGTCACATGTCACATGTCACATGTCACATGTCACATGTCACATGTCACATGTCACATGTCACATGTCACATGTCACATGTCACATGTCACATGTCACATGTCACATGTCACATGTCACATGTCACATGTCACATGTCACATGTCACATGTCACATGTCACATGTCACATGTCACATGTCACATGTCACATGTCACATGTCACATGTCACATGTCACATGTCACATGTCACATGTCACATGTCACATGTCACATGTCACATGTCACATGTCACATGTCACATGTCACATGTCACATGTCACATGTCACATGTCACATGTCACATGTCACATGTCACATGTCACATGTCACATGTCACATGTCACATGTCACATGTCACATGTCACATGTCACATGTCACATGTCACATGTCACATGTCACATGTCACATGTCACATGTCACATGTCACATGTCACATGTCACATGTCACATGTCACATGTCACATGTCACATGTCACATGTCACATGTCACATGTCACATGTCACATGTCACATGTCACATGTCACATGTCACATGTCACATGTCACATGTCACATGTCACATGTCACATGTCACATGTCACATGTCACATGTCACATGTCACATGTCACATGTCACATGTCACATGTCACATGTCACATGTCACATGTCACATGTCACATGTCACATGTCACATGTCACATGTCACATGTCACATGTCACATGTCACATGTCACATGTCACATGTCACATGTCACATGTCACATGTCACATGTCACATGTCACATGTCACATGTCACATGTCACATGTCACATGTCACATGTCACATGTCACATGTCACATGTCACATGTCACATGTCACATGTCACATGTCACATGTCACATGTCACATGTCACATGTCACATGTCACATGTCACATGTCACATGTCACATGTCACATGTCACATGTCACATGTCACATGTCACATGTCACATGTCACATGTCACATGTCACATGTCACATGTCACATGTCACATGTCACATGTCACATGTCACATGTCACATGTGACATGTCATGTCACATGTCACATGTCACATGTCACATGTCACATGTCACATGTCACATGTCACATGTCACATGTCACATGTCACATGTCACATGTCACATGTCACATGTCACATGTCACATGTCACATGTCACATGTCACATGTCACATGTCACATGTCACATGTCACATGTCACATGTCACATGTCACATGTCACATGTCACATGTCACATGTCACATGTCACATGTCACATGTCACATGTCACATGTCACATGTCACATGTCACATGTCACATGTCACATGTCACATGTCACATGTCACATGTCACATGTCACATGTCACATGTCACATGTCACATGTCACATGTCACATGTCACATGTCACATGTCACATGTCACATGTCACATGTCACATGTCACATGTCACATGTCACATGTCACATGTCACATGTCACATGTCACATGTCACATGTCACATGTCACATGTCACATGTCACATGTCACATGTCACATGTCACATGTCACATGTCACATGTCACATGTCACATGTCACATGTCACATGTCACATGTCACATGTCACATGTCACATGTCACATGTCACATGTCACATGTCACATGTCACATGTCACATGTCACATGTCACATGTCACATGTCACATGTCACATGTCACATGTCACATGTCACATGTCACATGTCACATGTCACATGTCACATGTCACATGTCACATGTCACATGTCCACATGTCACATGTCACATGTCACATGTCACATGTCACATGTCACATGTCACATGTCACATGTCACATGTCACATGTCACATGTCACATGTCACATGTCACATGTCACATGTCACATGTCACATGTCACATGTCACATGTCACATGTCACATGTCACATGTCACATGTCACATGTCACATGTCACATGTCACATGTCACATGTCACATGTCACATGTCACATGTCACATGTCACATGTCACATGTCACATGTCACATGTCACATGTCACATGTCACATGTCACATGTCACATGTCACATGTCACATGTCACATGTCACATGTCACATGTCACATGTCACATGTCACATGTCACATGTCACATGTCACATGTCACATGTCACATGTCACATGTCACATGTCACATGTCACATGTCACATGTCACATGTCACATGTCACATGTCACATGTCACATGTCACATGTCACATGTCACATGTCACATGTCACATGTCACATGTCACATGTCACATGTCACATGTCACATGTCACATGTCACATGTCACATGTCACATGTCACATGTCACATGTCACATGTCACATGTCACATGTCACATGTCACATGTCACATGTCACATGTCACATGTCACATGTCACATGTCACATGTCACATGTCACATGTCACATGTCACATGTCACATGTCACATGTCACATGTCACATGTCACATGTCACATGTCACATGTCACATGTCACATGTCACATGTCACTTGTCACATGTCACATGTCATCACATGTCACATGTCACATGTCACATGTCACATGTCACATGTCACATGTCACATGTCACATGTCACATGTCACATGTCACATGTCACATGTCACATGTCACATGTCACATGTCACATGTCACATGTCACATGTCACATGTCACATGTCACATGTCATGTCACATGTCACATGTCACATGTCACATGTCACATGTCACATGTCACATGTCACATGTCACATGTCACATGTCACATGTCACATGTCACATGTCACATGTCACATGTCACATGTCACATGTCACATGTCACATGTCACATGTCACATGTCACATGTCACATGTCACATGTCACATGTCACATGTCACATGTCACATGTCACATGTCACATGTCACATGTCACATGTCACATGTCACATGTCACATGTCACATGTCACATGTCACATGTCACATGTCACATGTCACATGTCACATGTCACATGTCACATGTCACATGTCACATGTCACATGTCACATGTCACATGTCACATGTCACATGTCACATGTCACATGTCACATGTCAAATGTCACATGTCACATGTCACATGTCACATGTCACATGTCACATGTCATGACATGTCACATGTCACATGTCACATGTCACATGTCACATGTCACATGTCACATGTCACATGTCACATGTCACATGTCACATGTCACATGTCACATGTCACATGTCACATGTCACATGTCACATGTCACATGTCACATGTCACATGTCACATGTCACATGTCACATGTCACATGTCACATGTCACATGTCACATGTCACATGTCACATGTCACATGTCACATGTCACATGTCACATGTCACATGTCACAGTCACATGTCACATGTCACATGTCACATGTCACATGTCACATGTCACATGTCACATGTCACATGTCACATGTCACATGTCACATGTCACATGTCACATGTCACATGTCACATGTCACATGTCACATGTCACATGTCACATCACATGTCACATGTCACATGTCACATGTCACATGTCACATGTCACATGTCACATGTCACATGTCACATGTCACATGTCACATGTCACATGTCACATGTCACATGTCACATGTCACATGTCACATGTCACATGTCACATGTCACATGTCACATGTCACATGTCACATGTCACATGTCACATGTCACATGTCACATGTCACATGTCACATGTCACATGTCACATGTCACATGTCACATGTCACATGTCACATGTCACATGTCACATGTCACATGTCACATGTCACATGTCACATGTCACATGTCACATGTCACATGTCACATGTCAAATGTCACATGTCACATGTCACATGTCACAGTTCACATGTCACATGTCACATGTCACATGTCACATGTCACATGTCACATGTCACATGTCACATGTCACATGTCACATGTCACATGTCACATGTCACATGTCACATGTCACATGTCACATGTCACATGTCACATGTCACATGTCACATGTCACATGTTACATGTCACATGTTACATGTCACATGTCACATGTCACATGTCACATGTCACATGTCACATGTCACATGTCACATGTCACATGTCACATGTCACATGTCACATGTCACATGTCACATGTCACATGTCACATGTCACATGTCACATGTCACATGTCACATGTCACATGTCACATGTCACATGTCACATGTCACATGTCACATGTCACATGTCACATGTCACATGTCACATGTCACATGTCACATGTCACATGTCAATGTCACATGTCACATGTCACATGTCACATGTCACATGTCACATGTCACATGTCACATGTCACATGTCACATGTCACATGTCACATGTCACATGTCACATGTCACATGTCACATGTCACATGTCACATGTCACATGTCACATGTCACATGTCACATGTCACATGTCACATGTCACATGTCACATGTCACATGTCACATGTCACAATGTCACATGTCACATGTCACATGTCACATGTCACATGTCACATGTCACATGTCACATGTCACATGTCACATGTCACATGTCACATGTCACATGTCACATGTCACATGTCACATGTCACATGTCACATGTCACATGTCACATGTCAAATGTCACATGTCACATGTCACATGTCACATGTCACATGTCACATGTCACATGTCACATGTCACATGTCACATGTCACATATCACATGTCACATGTCACATGTCACATGTCACATGTCACATGTCACATGTCACATGTCACATGTCACATGTCACATGTCACAGGTCACATGTCACATGTCACATGTCACATGTCACATGTCACATGTCACATGTCACATGTCACATGTCACATGTCACATGTCACATGTCACATGTCACATGTCACATGTCACATGTCACATGTCACATGTCACATGTCACATGTGACATGTGACATGTGACATGTGACATGTGACATGTGACATGTGACATGTGACATGTGACATGTGACATGTCACATGTCACATGTCAAATGTCAAATGTCACATGTAACATGTCACATGTCACATGTCACATGTCACATGTCACATGTCACATGTCACATGTCACATGTCACATGTCACATGTCACATGTCACATGTCACATGTCACATGTCACATGTCACATGTCACATGTCACATGTCACATGTCACATGTCACATGTCACATGTCACATGTCACATGTCACATGTCACATGTCACTTGTCACATGTCACATGTCACATGTCACATGTCACATGTCACATGTCACATGTCACATGTCACATGTCACATGTCACATGTCACATGTCACATGTCACATGTCACATGTCACATGTCACATGTCACATGTCACATGTCACATGTCACATGTCACATGTCACATGTCACATGTCACATGTCACATGTCACATGTCACATGTCACATGTCACATGTCACATGTCACATGTCACATGTCACATGTCACATGTCACATGTCACATGTCACATGTCACATGTCACATATCACATGTCATATGTCACATGTCACATGTCACATGTCACATGTCACATGTCACATGTCACATGTCACATGTCACATGTCACATGTCACATGTCACATGTCACAAATCACATGTCACATGTCACATGTCACATGTCACATGTCACATGTCACATGTCACATGTCACAAATCACATGTCACATGTCACATGTCACATGTCACATGTCACATGTCACATGTCACATGTCACATGTCACATGTCACATGTCACATGTCACATGTCACATGTCACATGTCACATGTCACATGTCACATGTCACATGTCACATGTCACATGTCACATGGTCACATGTCACATGTCACATGTCACATGTCACATGTCACATGTCACATGTCACATGTCACATGTCACATGTCACATGTCACATGTCACATGTCACATGTCACATGTCACATGTCACATGTCACATGTCACATGTCACATGTCACATGTCACATGTCACATGTCACATGTCACATGTCACATGTCACATGTCACATGTCACATGTCACATGTCACATGTCACATGTCACATGTCACATGTCACATGTCACATGTCACATGTCACATGTCACATGTCACATGTAACATGTCACATGTCACATGTCACATGTCATATGGGACATGTCACATGTCACATGTCACATGTCACATGTCACATGTCACATGTCACATGTCACATGTCACATGTCACATGTCACATGTCACATGTCACATGTCACATGTCACATGTCACATGTCACATGTCACATGTCACATGTCACATGTCACATGTCACATGTCACATGTCACATGTCACATGTCACATGTCACATGTCACATGTCACATGTCACATGTCACATGTCACATGTCACATGTCACATGTCACATGTCACATGTCACATGTCACATGTCAAATGTCACATGTCACATGTCAAATGTCACATGTCACATGTCACATGTCACATGTCACATGTCACATGTCACATGTCACATGTCACATGTCACATGTCACATGTCACATGTCACATGTCACATGTCACATGTCACATGTCACATGTCACATGTCACATGTCACATGTCACATGGCACATGTCACATGTCACATGTCACATGTCACATGTCACATGTCACATGTCACATGTCACATGTCACATGTCACATGTCACATGTCACATGTCACATGTCACATGTCACATGTCACATGTCACATGTCACATGTCACATGTCACATGTCACATGTCACATGTCACATGTCACATGTCACATATCACATGTCACATGTCACATGTCACAGGTCACATGTCACATGTCACATGTCACATGTCACATGTCACATGTCACATGTCACATGTCACATGTCACATGTCACATGTCACATGTCACATGTCACATGTCACATGTCACATGTCACATGTCACATGTCACATGTCACATGTCACATGTCACATGTCACATGTCACATGTCACATGTCACATGTCACATGTCACATGTCACATGTCACATGTCAATTGTCACATGTCACATGTCACATGTCAAATGTCAAATGTCAAATGTCACATGTAACATGTCACATGTCACATGTCACATGTCACATGTCACATGTTACATGTCACATGTCACATGTCACATGTCACATGTCACATGTCACATGTCACATGTCACATGTCACATGTCACATGTCACATGTCACATGTCACATGTCACATGTCACATGTCACAAGTCACATGTCACATGTCACATGTCACATGTCACATGTCACATGTCACTTGTCACATGTCACATGTCACATGTCACATGTCACATGTCACATGTCACATGTCACATGTCACATGTCACATGTCACATGTCACATGTCACATGTCACATGTCACATGTCACATGTCACATGTCACATGTCACATGTCACATGTCACATGTCACATGTCACATGTCACATGTCACATGTCACATGTCACATGTCACATGTCACCTGTCACATGTCACATGTCACATGTCACATGTCACATGTCACATGTCACATGTCACATGTCACATGTCACATGTCACAAGTCACATGTCACATGTCACATGTCACATGTCACATGTCACATGTCACATGTCACATGTCACATGTCACATGTCACATGTCACATGTCACATGTCACATGTCACATGTCACATGTCACATGTCACATGTCACATGTAACATGTCACATGTCACATGTCACATGTCACATGTCACATGTCACATGTCACATGTCATATGGACATGTCACATGTCACATGCCACATGTCACATGTCACATGTCACATGTCACATGTCACATGTCACATGTCACATGTCACATGTCACATGTCACATGTCACATGTCACATGTCACATGTCACATGTCACATGTCACATGTCACATGTCACATGTCACATGTCACATGTCACATGTCACATGTCACATGTCACATGTCACATGTCACATGTCACATGTCACATGTCACATGTCACATGTCACATGTCACATGTCACATGTCACATGTCACATGTCACATGTCACATGTCACATGTCACATGTCACATGTCACATGTCACATGTCACATGTCACATGTCACATGTCACATGTCACATGTCACATGTCACATGTCACATGTCACATGTCACATGTCACATGTCACATGTCACATGTCACATGTCACATGTCACATGTCACATGTCACATGTCACATGTCACATGTCACATGTCACATGTCACATGTCACATGTCACATGTCACATGTCACATGTCACATGTCACATGTCACATGTCACATGTCACATGTCACATGTCACATGTCACATGTCACATGTCACATGTCACATGTCACATGTCACATGTCACATGTCACATGTCACATGTCACATGTCACATGTCACATGTCACATGTCACATGTCACATGTCACATGTCACATGTCACATGTCACATGTCACATGTCACATGTCACATGTCACATGTCACATGTCACATGTCACATGTCACATGTCACATGTCACATGTCACATGTCACATGTCACATGTCACATGTCACATGTCACATGTCACATGTCACATGTCACATGTCACATGTCACATGTCACATGTCACATGTCACATGTCACATGTCACATGTCACATGTCACATGTCACATGTCACATGTCACATGTCACATGTCACATGTCACATGTCACATGTCACATGTCACATGTCACATGTCACATGTCACATGTCACATGTCACATGTCACATGTCACATGTCACATGTCACATGTCACATGTCACATGTCACATGTCACATGTCACATGTCACATGTCACATGTCACATGTCACATGTCACATGTCACATGTCACATGTCACATGTCACATGTCACATGTCACATGTCACATGTCACATGTCACATGTCACATGTCACATGTCACATGTCACATGTCACATGTCACATGTCACATGTCACATGTCACATGTCACATGTCACATGTCACATGTCACATGTCACATGTCACATGTCACATGTCACATGTCACATGTCACATGTCACATGTCACATGTCACATGTCACATGTCACATGTCACATGTCACATGTCACATGTCACATGTCACATGTCACATGTCACATGTCACATGTCACATGTCACATGTCACATGTCACATGTCACATGTCACATGTCACATGTCACATGTCACATGTCACATGTCACATGTCACATGTCACATGTCACATGTCACATGTCACATGTCACATGTCACATGTCACATGTCACATGTCACATGTCACATGTCACATGTCACATGTCACATGTCACATGTCACATGTCACATGTCACATGTCACATGTCACATGTCACATGTCACATGTCACATGTCACATGTCACATGTCACATGTCACATGTCACATGTCACATGTCACATGTCACATGTCACATGTCACATGTCACATGTCACATGTCACATGTCACATGTCACATGTCACATGTCACATGTCACATGTCACATGTCACATGTCACATGTCACATGTCACATGTCACATGTCACATGTCACATGTCACATGTCACATGTCACATGTCACATGTCACATGTCACATGTCACATGTCACATGTCACATGTCACATGTCACATGTCACATGTCACATGTCACATGTCACATGTCACATGTCACATGTCACATGTCACATGTCACATGTCACATGTCACATGTCACATGTCACATGTCACATGTCACATGTCACATGTCACATGTCACATGTCACATGTCACATGTCACATGTCACATGTCACATGTCACATGTCACATGTCACATGTCACATGTCACATGTCACATGTCACATGTCACATGTCACATGTCACATGTCACACATGTCACATGTCACATGTCACATGTCACATGTCACATGTCACATGTCACATGTCACATGTCACATGTCACATGTCACATGTCACATGTCACATGTCACATGTCACATGTCACATGTCACATGTCACATGTCACATGTCACATGTCACATGTCACATGTCACATGTCACATGTCACATGTCACATGTCACATGTCACATGTCACATGTCACATGTCACATGTCACATGTCACATGTCACATGTCAATGTCACATGTCACATGTCACATGTCACATGTCAATGTCACATGTCACATGTCACATGTCACATGTCACATGTCACATGTCACATGTCACATGTCACATGTCACATGTCAGTCATGTCACATGTCACATGTCACATGTCACATGTCACATGTCACATGTCACATGTCACATGTCACATGTCACATGTCACATGTCACATGGCACATGTCACATGTCACATGTCACATGTCACATGTCACATGTCACAGTCACATGTCACATGTCACATGTCACATGTCACAGTGTCACATGTCACATGTCACATGTCACATGTCACATGTCACATGTCACATGTCACATGTCACATGTTCACAAGTCACACTTCACATGTCACATGTCACATGTCACATGTCACATGTCACATGTCACATGTCACATGTCACATGTCACATGTCAGCATGTCACATGTCACATGTCACATGTCACATGTCACATGTCATGTCATGTCACATGTCACATGTCACATGTCACATGTCACATGTCACATGTCACATGTCACATGTCACATGTCATCATGTCACATGTCACATGTCACATGTCACATGTCACATGTCACATGTCACATGTCACATGTCACATGTCACATGTCACATGTCACATGTCACATGTCACATGTCACATGTCACATGTCACATGTCACATGTCACATGTCACATGTCACATGTCACATGTCACATGTCACATGTCACATGTCACATGTCACATGTCACATGTCACATGTCACATGTCACATGTCACATGTCACATGTCACATGTCACATGTCACATGTCCACATGTCACATGTCACATGTCACATGTCACATGTCACATGTCACATGTCACATGTCACATGTCACATGTCACATGTCACATGTCACATGTCACATGTCACATGTCACATGTCACATGTCACATGTCACATGTCACATGTCACATGTCACATGTCACATGTCACATGTCACATGTCACATGTCACATGTCACATGTCACATGTCACATGTCACATGTCACATGTCACATGTCACATGTCAACATGTCACATGTCACATGTCACATGTCACATGTCACATGTCACATGTCACATGTCACATTCAATGTCACATGTCACATGTCACATGTCACATGTCTATCTCACATGTCACATGTCACATGTCTTATCTCACATGTCACATGTCACATGTCACATGTCACATGTCACATGTCACATGTCACATGTCACATGTCACATGTCACATGTCACATGTCACATGTCACATGTCACATGTCACATGTCACATGTCACATGTCACATGTCAAATGTCACATGTCACATGTCACATGTCACATGTCACATGTCACATGTCACATGTCACATGTCACATGTCACATGTCACATGTCACATGTCACATGTCACATGTCACATGTCTATCTCACATGTCACATGTCACATGTCACATGTCTTATCTCACATGTCACATGTCACATGTCACATGTCACATGTCACATGTCACATGTCACATGTCACATGTCACATGTCACATGTCACATGTCACATGTCACATGTCACATGTCACATGTCACATTGTCACGTGTCACATGTCACATGACACATGTCACATGTCAAATGTCACTTGTCACATGTCACATGTCACATGTCACATGTCACATGTCACATGTCACATGTCACATGTCACATGTCACATGTCACATGTCACATGTCACATGTCACATGTCACATGTCACATGTCACATGTCACATGTCACATGTCACATGTCACATGTCACATGTCACATGTCACATGTCACATGTCACATGTCACATGTCACATGTCACATGTCACATGTCACATGTCACATGTCACATGTCACATGTCACATGTCACATGTCACATGTCACATGTCACATGTCACATGTCACATGTCACATGTCACATGTCACATGTCACATGTCACATGTCACATGTCACATGTCACATGTCACATGTCACATGTCACAGGCCATGTCACATGTCACATGTCACATGTCACATGTCACATGTCACATGTCACATGTCACATGTCACATGTCACATGTCACATGTCACATGTCACGTGTCACATGTCACATTACACATGTCACATGTCACATGTCACATGTCACATGTCACATGTCACATGTCACATGTCACATGTCACATGTCACATGTCACATGTCACATGTCACATGTCACATGTCACATGTCACATGTCACATGTCACATGTCACATGTCACATGTCACATGTCACATGTCACATGTCACATGTCACATGTCACATGTCACATGTCACATGTCACATGTCACATGTCACATGTCACATGTCACATGTCACATGTCACATTCACATGTCACATGTCACATGTCACATGTCACAGTCACATGTCACATGTCACATGTCACACTGTCACATGTCACATGTCACATGTCACATGTCACATGTCACATGTCACATGTCACATGTCACATGTCACATGTCACATGTCACATGTCACATGTCACATGTCACATGTCACATGTCACATGTCACATGTCACATGTCACATGTCACATGTCACATGTCACATGTCACATGTCACATGTCACATGTCACATGTCACATGTCACATGTCACATGTCACATGTCACATGTCACATGTCACATGTCACATGTCACATGTCACATGTCACATGTCACATGTCACATGTCACATGTCACATGTCACATGTCACATGTCACATGTCACATGTCACATGTCACATGTCACATGTCACATGTCAACATGTCAACATGTCATATGTCACATGTCACATGTCACATGTCACATGTCACATATCAAATGTCGCATGTCGCATGTCACATGTCACATGTCTTATCTCACATGTCACATGTCACATGTCTTATCTCACATGTCACATGTCACATGTCACATGTCACATGTCACATGTCACATGTCACATGTCACATGTCACATGTCACATGTCACATGTCACATGTCACATGTCACATGTCACATGTCACATGTCACATGTCACATGTCACATGTCACATGTCACATGTCACATGTCACATGTCACATGTCACATGTCACATGTCACATGTCACATGTCACATGTCACATGTCACATGTCACATGTCACATGTCACATGTCACATGTCACATGTCACATGTCACATGTCACATGTCACATGTCTTTCTCACATGTCACATGTCACATGTCACATGTCTTATCTCACATGTCACATGTCACATGTCACATGTCACATGTCACATGTCACATGTCACATGTCACATGTCACATGTCACATGTCACATGTCACATGTCACATGTCACAGTCACATGTCACATGTCACATGTCACATGTCACATGTCACATGTCACATGTCACATGTCACATGTCACATGTCACATGTCACTGTCACATGTCACATCACATGTCACATGTCACATGTCACATGTCACATGTCCACATGTCACATGTCACATGTCACATGTCACATGTCACATGTCACATGTCACATGTCACATGTCACATGTCACATGTCCACATGTCACATGTCACATGTCACATGTCACATGTCACATGTCACATGTCACATGTCACAGTCACATGTCACATGTCACATGTCACATGTCACATGTCACATGTCACATGTCACATGTCACATGTCACATGTCACATGTCACATGTCACATGTCACATGTCACATGTCACATGTCACATGTCACATGTCACATGTCACATGTCACATGTCACATGTCACATGTCACATGTCACATGTCACATGTCACATGTCACATGTCACATGTCACATGTCAATGTCACATGTCACATGTCACATGTCACATGTCACATGTCACATGTCACATGTCACATGTCACATGTCACATGTCACATGTCACATGTCACATGTCACATGTCACATGTCACATGTCACATGTCACATGTCACATGTCACATGTCACATGTCACATGTCACATGTCACATGTCACATGTCACATGTCACATGTCACATGTCACATGTCACATGTCACATGTCACATGTCACATGTCACATGTCACATGTCACATGTCACATGTCACATGTCACATGTCACATGTCACATGTCACATGTCACATGTCACATGTCACATGTCACATGTCACATGTCACATGTCACATGTCACATGTCACATGTCACATGTCACATGTCACATGTCACATGTCACATGTCACATGTCACATGTCACATGTCACATGTCACATGTCACATGTCACATGTCACATGTCACATGTCACATGTCACATGTCACATGTCACATGTCACATGTCACATGTCACATGTCACATGTCACATGTCACATGTCACATGTCACATGTCATGTCACATGTCACATGTCACATGTCACATGTCACATGTCACATGTCACATGTCACATGTCACATGTCACATGTCACATGTCACATGTCACATGTCACATGTCACATGTCACATGTCACATGTCACATGTCACATGTCACATGTCACATGACACATGTCACATGTCACATGTCACATGTCACATGTCACATGTCACATGTCACATGTCACATGTCACATGTCACATGTCACTGTCACATGTCACATGTCACATGTCACATGTCACATGTCACATGTCACATGTCACATGTCACATGTCACATGTCACATGTCACATGTCACATGTCACATGTCACATGTCACATGTCACATGTCACATGTCACATGTCACATGTCACATGTCACATGTCACATGTCACATGTCACATGTCACATGTCACATGTCACATGTCACATGTCACATGTCACATGTCACATGTCACATGTCACATGTCACATGTCACATGTCACATGTCCACATGTCACATGTCACATGTCACATGTCACATGTCACATGTCACATGTCACATGTCACATGTCACATGTCACATGTCACATGTCACATGTCACATGTCACATGTCACATGTCAATGTCACATGTCACATGTCACATGTCACATGTCACATGTCACATGTCACATGTCACATGTCACATGTCACATGTCACATGTCACATGTCACATGTCACATGTCACATGTCACATGTCACATGTCACATGTCACATGTCACATGTCACATGTCACATGTCACATGTCACATGTCACATGTCACATGTCACATGTCACATGTCACATGTCACATGTCACATGTCACAGTCACATGTCACATGTCACATGTCACATGTCACATGTCACATGTCACATGTCACATGTCACATGTCACATGTCACATGTCACATGTCACATGTCACATGTCACATGTCACATGTCACATGTCACATGTCACATGTCACATGTCACATGTCACATGTCACATGTCACATGTCACATGTCACATGTCACATGTCACATGTCACATGTCACATGTCACATGTCACATGTCACATGTCACATGTCACATGTCACATGTCACATGTCACATGTCACATGTCACATGTCACATGTCAAAGTCACTGTCACATGTCACATGTCACATGTCACATGTCACATGTCACATGTCACATGTCACATGTCACATGTCACATGTCACATGTCACATGTCACATGTCACATGTCACATTCACATGTCACATGTCACATGTCACATGTCACATGTCACATGTCACATGTCACATGTCACATGTCACATGTCACATGTCACATGTCACATGTCACATGTCACATGTCACATGTCACATGTCACATGTCACATGTCACATGTCACATGTCACATGTCACATGTCACATGTCACATGTCACATGTCACATGTCACATGTCACATGTCACATGTCACATGTCACATGTCACATGTCACATGTCACATGTCACATGTCACATGTCACATGTCACATGTCACATGTCACATGTCACATGTCACATGTCACATGTCATGTCACATGTCACATGTCACATGTCACATGTCACATGTCACATGTCACATGTCACATGTCACATGTCACATGTCACATGTCACATGTCACATGTCACATGTCACATGTCACATGTCACATGTCACATGTCACATGTCACATGTCACATGTCACATGTCACATGTCACATGTCACATGTCACATGTCACATGTCACATGTCACATGTCACATGTCACATGTCACATGTCACATGTCACATGTCACATGTCACATGTCACATGTCACATGTCACATGTCACATGTCACATGTCACATGTCACATGTCACATGTCACATGTCACATCATGTCACATGTCACATGTCACATGTCACATGTCACATGTCACATGTCACATGTCACATGTCACATGTCACATGTCACATGTCACATGTCACATGTCACATGTCACATGTCACATGTCACATGTCACATGTCACATGTCACATGTCACATGTCACATGTCACATGTCACATGTCACATTTCACATGTCACATGTCACATGTCACATGTCACATGTCACATGTCACATGTCACATGTCACATGTCACATGTCACATGTCACATGTCAATGTCACATGTCACATGTCACATGTCACATGTCACATGTCACATCATGTCACATGTCACATGTCACATGTCACATGTCACATGTCACATGTCACATGTCACATGTCACATGTCACATGTCACATGTCACATGTCACATGTCACATGTCACATGTCACATGTCACATGTCACATGTCACATGTCACATGTCACATGTCACATGTCACATGTCACATGTCACTGTCACATGTCACATGTCACATGTCACATGTCACATGTCACATGTCACATGTCACATGTCACATGTCACATGTCACATGTCACATGTCACATGTCACATGTCACATGTCACATGTCACATGTCACATGTCACATGTCACTTCACATGTCACATGTCACATGTCACATGTCACATGTCACATGTCACATGTCACATGTCACATGTCACATGTCACATGTCACATGTCACATGTCACATGTCACATGTCACATGTCACATGTCACATGTCACATGTCACATGTCACATGTCACATGTCACATGTCACATGTCACATGTCACATGTCACATGTCACATGTCACATGTCACATGTCACATGTCACATGTCACATGTCACATGTCACATGTCACATGTCACATGTCACATGTCACATGTCACATGTCACATGTCACATGTCACATGTCACATGTCACATGTCACATGTCACATGTCACATGTCACATGTCACATGTCACATGTCACATGTCACATGTCACATGTCACAATGTCACTTGTCACATGTCACATGTCACATGTCATGTCACATGTCACATGTCACATGTCACATGTCACATGTCACATGTCACATGTCACATGTCACATGTCACATGTCACATGTCACATGTCACATGTCACATGTCACATGTCACATGTCACATGTCACATGTCACATGTCACATGTCGCATGTCACATGTCATATGTCACATGTCACATATCACATGTCACATGTAACATGTCACATGTCACATGTCACATGTCACATGTCACATGTCACATGTCACATGTCACATGTAACATGTCACATGTCACATGTCAAATGTCACATGTAACATGTAACATGTCATATGTCACATGTCACATGTCACATGTCTCATGTCACATGTCACATGTCACATGTCACATGTCACATGTCACATGTCACATGTCACATGTCACATGTCACATGTCACATGTCACATGTCACATGTCACACATATCAATGTCGCATGTCACATGTCACATGTCACATGTCTTATCTCACATGTCACATGTCACATGTCACATGTCACATGTCACATGTCACATGTCACGTGTCACATGTCACATGTCACATGTCACATGTCACATGTCACATGTCACATGTCACATGTCACATGTCACATGTCACATGTCACATGTCACATGTCACATGTCACATGTCACATGTCACATGTCACATGTCACATGTCACATGTCACATGTCACATGTCACATGTCACATGTCACATGTCACATGTCACATGTCACATGTCACATGTCACATGTCACATGTCACATGTCACATGTCACATGTCACATGTCACATGTCACATGTCACATGTCACATGTCACATGTCACATGTCACATGTCACATGTCACATGTCACATGTCACATGTCACATGTCACATGTCACATGTCACATGTCACATGTCACATGTCACATGTCACATGTCACATGTCACATGTCACATGTCACATGTCACATGTCACATGTCACATGTCACATGTCACATGTCACATGTCACATGTCACATGTCACATGTCACATGTCACATGTCACATGTCACATGTCACATGTCACATGTCACATGTCACATGTCACATGTCACATGTCACATGTCACATGTCACATGTCACATGTCACATGTCACATGTCACATGTCACATGTCACATGTCACATGTCACATGTCACATGTCACATGTCACATGTCACATGTCACATGTCACATGTCACATGTCACATGTCACATGTCACATGTCACATGTCACATGTCACATGTCACATGTCACATGTCACATGTCACATGTCACATGTCACATGTCACATGTCACATGTCACATGTCACATGTCACATGTCACATGTCACATGTCACATGTCACATGTCACATGTCACATGTCACATGTCACATGTCACATGT
Organism: Baccha elongata; assembly: GCA_951217065.1. NCBI lineage: Eukaryota > Metazoa > Arthropoda > Insecta > Diptera > Syrphidae > Baccha > Baccha elongata. Next base: position 114,997 of record CATNUY010000239.1, read on the forward strand.
CACATGTCACATGTCACATGTCACATGTCACATGTCACATGTCACATGTCACATGTCACATGTCACATGTCACATGTCACATGTCACATGTCACATGTCACATGTCACATGTCACATGTCACATGTCACATGTCACATGTCACATGTCACATGTCACATGTCACATGTCACATGTCACATGTCACATGTCACATGTCACATGCAATTCACATGTCACATGTCACATGTCACATGTCACATGTCACATGTCACATGTCACATGTCACATGTCACATGTCACATGTCACATGTCACATGTCACATGTCACATGTCACATGTCACATGTCACATGTCACATGTCACATGTCACATGTCACATGTCACATGTCACATGTCACATGTCACATGTCACATGTCACATGTCACATGTCACATGTCACATGTCACATGTCACATGTCACATGTCACATGTCACATGTCACATGTCACATGTCACATGTCACATGTCACATGTCACATGTCACATGTCACATGTCACATGTCACATGTCACATGTCACATGTCACATGTCACATGTCACATGTCACATGTCACATGT
>CATNUY010000240.1:0-46053 GCA_951217065.1 Baccha elongata
CACATGATTTCTCTATAGTCAACATATGTATATTTAAGGAATTAACGTGACACCACTTAACATTATTTCAGTTTTAGAACAGTTGTCTAACTTTATCTCAAGAATAAACAATTTTTTAACTTCCAGTTATATATTCCACTGAAAGGGGTTGTTGATGAATTTATGCAGTATTTGTGCGTAGTTACATTCCACAAAAGCGATTTCAAGAGAGTGAGCTGTCAATCTATCAGAGATTTTATTGTGCTGCATTAAAAATATAATGCTAAGGTTTGCTGTTTTTAAAGTTAGACAACTTCATTAAGAAAATGTATAATTTATGCCGTTTATAATACAAAAACACGTATGTTTAACCAAGTTTCACATTAAATTGCTTTTATAATATAATTATAATTTTGCGCCATGGTTATAGTCATTAGCAAAAACAATCTTTAAATTATGAAAACAATTAAAAATATTTTTTTTTTTACATTTGCGCGTTTATAGCATCAGTAGTAAAAAGAGACTGTATACCTTTTAAACTTATTTTTTGGATTCAAATTGCTTAAGTAAAATGTTTACTGAAGTGTTTGAAACAATTAAAAAAACGGAAAAAATATTCTATGTTATTATTGTCATCGATTCACTTCCATATTTTGCATCAAATAATATGAAAGCGACTAATGTCGATTTTAATGGTGCCAAAAAATAACAGTTTTTCGTTTTCTTTTGCAAGTAGGTTTTGAACTGATAGTTCAATTGAAGGGAATTCGTTACCTTCTTTTCTTTTTATATCAAAACCAAAAAACAAACGAAAATGCATTATAAGCTTAACTTTAACTTGTGAGTCACCAGTGTAGAAACAGCCTAACCAACAAATAAACAAGTTTATGAACAGACCCAAAAAGTTTGAATCTTGTTTAAAAACTCTAGAAGTATAAATATAAAATGCATATTGATTTAAGCAGTATTTGCGGCATCAGATTTATTTAATAAATGTTTCTGAATGTTTTTAAACATATTGTAAATATTACTGATTGTTTTATTTAATAAAATTCAAAAATGTAACACGGCAAACAGTTCATGATTTATTTTAATTTTCACGTTTCCCCTTAAACTCATTAGCTGTGGTGGATTGCGTTCGTGAAATGAGGTAGAATTCTCCCGAATAAGGATATGTTCATAAATGCACGCTAAGCTATGATCACACTTGTATTTTCAGCTGGTACTCTATTTTAGCACGCCATTCTCGTAATAGAAGCAAAATCGTAACTTATATATACATATATTTATTGGAAATATATTTTTATTTCGTGTTTATTCAAAGTATATTTTAGTTTTTTTCATATATTTTTGGGTTCGGGAGACGGATCCTTTAAAATGCTTTAAAAATTTGTTTGTATGTATTATGTTACTGAAAAATAAAGTTGTGTCTAAATCTAATCTAAACAAAATTAATATTGGCTTTTTGTGCGAATAACTGTTTGATAATTTCTTAATATTAAGAGTTGTAATGAAATTTAGATTATTTTAAGTTTGGAATGTTTCTTCTTGTAATTGGCAATTTAAACAAATTATTTCAATTATTTCTTGAATATTCTTGTATAATTTATATTGAACTAGAACACAACACCAAAAATAATGTTTCAAAAATGATAGCGCTGCATGAATGTTCGTGTACTAGGAAATCACATTTAAATGTCAAATAGTGTGCAGTGAAACATTTGACTACATGCCGTATACTAGCCATACGTAAGCACCAAATATATGTGCGTTCTTATGTAACCACATAGAATGCAACCCTTCTGGTTACATTTGCACATGTGTCTTTTTGGGTAAAAAATAAAAATGCGGTGGACCTACTACCGAAATATTCGTGGATATAACAACATCGCTAAATGTTGCGCTAGTAACACAAATACACCATTGGTACGGGACGTCAGAGACACATTCGCATGTGGTTTTTTACATTCCGTGTGCTACATCCTTAAGTTTTGCTTTTAGTATTTTTGTTGTATATGATTCAACCTTCTAAATATTAGGTACTAATATTTCAATGGAGGTAAATTTCTTTCCCCAAAATTTCTTTTTATACCGAAACAAACAAACGAAAACGCAACTAGTGAAGTAATGAGTTACTGGTGTAGGAACAGCCTAACCGAAAAATAAACGAGTTTGTGAACAGACCCAAAAAGCTGATGATTTTGAAAAAGGCGGGAAAATTAATCCACCACTCAGCTTAGGTGAGAGTGTGTGCAGTTTTCCTTTGTTCTCAAGCACACTTTTTCACCTAAGCTGAGATCAGCAGATGTCGAAGCTTGTAGGTAGCGTCAAATAAAATGACAGGAGTACCCTCTCTGTAAGCTCCTCTGTGGTCTAACCTGAGTATTAACGTTAGACTCCAGTTAAGAAAAATTCGAGTTTACAATATGTCTATGAATATGGGCCAATTAATTTATTAGAAATTGAAATAAATGAATTTAAGAAGATTAAATAAAAAAACGATCTTAACTCGAAGCGGTATGCTGCAAAAGTGAGCAAGAGTAACAATAATCAACTTAAAATGTAGTTAAAGGTTACAGCTTAAAGGGAACAAAAAGAAATTGAGAATTTAATAGGCGCTGCTATTAATTTAGAATTTAAATTAAAAAATATTACAATGTTCGGATAATTATTGTAGTAGATCTTAAACGATACTATCAATCATTTGAAAAATTTATTTTTACAAAGCTAAAATTTGTTTTGTTTTGTTTTTATAATTCATAATTTGGTTTTCAAGGTTTAAGAAGGTTTTATGTATTTCTTTACTTATTCAATTTTTATCAATTACTGAATTGACTCCTTTTCTTTCTATTATTTTAAATGGACCAATATAAGCTGATTTTTGTGACTTTTTTTCTATTTCCTACTTTATTTAATACTAAATCGCCTATTCCTAGGTCTAACCTGTTGTTGTATTTCTTACTTTTCGTTGCAGTTCTTTTTTCTTTTATCTTTATTGTCATTTCTCTGGCTTTGCTAAGTGCATAGCATAACTTGACTCTCAGCTCATGCGCATTTTTGTCATAAAGCGTTTTTCTTTTTTAACTCTGAGCGCTCGGAACAGAGCATGAACTGTCAAACAAAAAAAATCTGTTTCTTTTTTAGCTTGGAGCGCTTTGAGCTCTGAATCTGTGTTTATTTTTTCACTCAGTGTTGGCTCAGAGCATGAATAAAAGAATTGAGGTTGGTTGTTTCCAACTTGCGAGTTTATTACTAACTGAAATAATGGAAAATCTTAAAACTAAAATGCAGTCGCCGATTCATTCACATATCCATACCTTTGATAAAGACATGGATACCGAGAAGGAATTTAGCGTAGGCGTATTGCACAGTGCACTAGAGAATCTCGAAGTGCATTGTGAAATATGCCAATATGCAGATCTTACATTTACATTCTTAGAATTAAATTTAATATGATACTTCTAAAGGGAGTATCCAAATGCATATAATTTATTTCTTAGAACTAGTAATCAAATAATACTTATTCATATCTACTTAATCCAAATGGATATAAATTATTTCTTAGAACTAGTAATCAAATAATGCTTATCCATAACTACTCTCCCCTTTAAACAGGAACGTCCCGGTTCTGTTGCAAATTTGAGCCAATTTTTTGTAAAATTTTTGTAACTTCTTGGTTCATGTTGAATACTTCTGGCTGATGGGCTGGTATGTTTCTGTTTATGGTATGTTTACAATATTTGAGGTATGCAAAAATGATGATGATCAGTATTGAAGTGATTGCTGCGGTATAGTACCAATATCTTTGTTGATTTTCTATAGTGGAATCAAACATTTCTATTTTCTGTAAGTTTCGAATATGTGCCTGTTGGAGAAATGGAAGTGTTAAAAATTGGGAATGTCCTGATATATTTAATTTAAAGATATATGGGGTTTCGGACTGCATTAGTGGTTCTTTTTTTGATACTGTATATATGGTAGAATTGATATAGATATCGTCATTATATTTGACCAGAAATGTCCCGTTAATATTGATATCGCGTCCATCTTCATTGATAGTAACCAGTTGGTCATTAATGAGAATGATGTTGTCATCGATTTGTTCTATTGGCTGAACATGATGTGCTGTAGTTGTTCGGCAAGTGGCGGAATTGTTGTTCATAATTTGACTAAGGCATTCGTCAAAGGGGTCTTCTTGGCAATAGATAGTTTCTAATGATTCCGTGCAATTTCTTAGGGGGCTGCTTCTAGACTTGCATAATGATACATGATTATTTCATAAATCTAATATAATGTTATTATGAACTACTGGGTAAATTTTTATTAAAGGACAAATTTCCTTCACATTTGGTACTTTAATCATATATTTAAGAATATTTTTATCCGAGTATACTTTGACATTAGAGGCTAATATAAGATCATTTATATTAATAGAAGTTTCTTCTAATTTCATTACATTCGTTATTTCGACATCTGTTAAAATAATTGGATTTACAATATTTAATCGTGCAAGAGTAACTGAGTAAACGACATTGTTCAAAAGGGTTATTGCTCTTTGGTTTCGAATTGATATCAGCTGGAACAAATTTGGACTGTTAGAACCTTCAGTGGTAGTATAAAAATTGCGACTCAATGAGTTAATTTGTGTTGTTAATTCGTTAATATTTTTTGTAAGCTCAGTGTTTATTTCAATTTGTTGGTTTTCGGCCCCAATAAGTTTTGACTGTCTTTCGCTTAAAATTATAAAATCGTCGTGGTCCGGTGTGCCAGCAATAAACTTTAATGTCGATCCAATAAAGTCGATTGACCGACGTAGTCTCCTGTGGGGGCGTAATGCAGACAGGAGTTTAGTTATTTCGCTAATGTCTGCGTCAAGTGATGCCTCTGTATCCAAATTACTAAACATGCGTTTAAAATTAACAATGTCTAATGCTAGATTTTCAAATTCTGTTATATTAACGGTGTGAATCAAATATATATAATCGTTGAAAACTGCCACTTTACCTTTGCGGAATGGGATATATTGTGCAGAGGAATAGTCCATAACCTTGGCAGTAGCCGTTGTTAAAAAAATTAATCTGTAAAATAAAATTTATCGTATGTTATCTTTGTGAATATGTTTTCCGTCTACAAGGACGGTGGTGTCTAGATCTTCCTGGACAATTTTTTTCTTATATCGACTTGACATTTTATTACCCCTGCGTTTGTCTATCTTCACAAATATTTCCTGTCCAGATATAAATGTACGCGAATTACGTTTTAAGTTGTGAGCCTCATTTTGCTTATTTTGTGCTTCTTGGAGCAAATCATGTACAATTTTTCTTTCTGATTCACTCATTGAAAAGACAAGGTCAAAGGGCCTTCGTTTAGTCACTGAGTGAACTGAGTTATTGTATTTATATACTGCGGTTTGCAGTATTTCTTTAACATTACTCAAATTAAATTGCAGTTTAACTGCCCTAGAAATTTCGCTCAGGGTTGAATGAAAACTTTCAATCTGCCCATTACTTTGCTCACACAATGTATGTACATGATTTGTCACCAACAACAGACGAATAGAGGATTATTGTTTTGAATTCCAGGGTCGGGTCGGTTCACGTCACTGTTAAGGCATAACACTAACAGGGGCGTTGAGTCGAAACGAAGTCTGAGATTCAATTCAATTATCTTCTTAGAGCTCGTCTGTTTTAGTTTTGAAATTTTAAATATTGCAATGACTGAGAATTTCAGGGTCGATTACAGCAATATTCGTGGGTTAAGAATGAATTTTCTGTCGACGTACCTCCACACTGTTTTAAACAGGCCAGCTGTTCTGGCACTAAGTGAAACCCAAGTAGGTGAGGCTACCGATCCTACTGAATTTTATATTCAAGGATATAACCTAGTGCCACTATTCCTTCCCCACCATGGCCTCGCCGTTTATATCAGAAGTGATGTTGCTTACCAATTTCAACCACAGTACAGCTCTTTTTTAAATCCTCTCTTTAATTTTATGTGGTTCAAATTTTCCGTTAATAAGCACATCATCCATTACTGTTTCCTTTATAGAAGCCCAAATTTGGACAGGGTTTCAACTGCTAACGAATTTGACTCACTGTCCGACTCCATTCAAAGAATTGTTTCCTTGTATCCTCGCACTGAAATCGTTATTACGGGCGATTTCAATGTACACAATTCTTCCTGGCTTCTCCATTCGAGCAAGACAACACCCGAAGGAGTGTGTGCTGAGATTTTTGCTGAGTTTAACCACCTTGCTCAGTTGGTCAACGAGCCCACTCGAATACCGGACATTGACGGCCAAGCAGAAAACACTCTTGACTTGTTCCTTACCTCTGACCCTGATAAATATGCAATAAGTGTATTATCGCCTCTAGGCCGATCTGACCATTGTGTCATATCCGCAAATTTCTCGTGCCAAAAAATCCCAGTTAAAGAAAGAGCTCCTAAGAGAACCGTTTGGCAGTACGAGAAAGCCGACTGGGACGGCCTCAATAATTTTTTCAGGATCTTTAACTGGTCACTATGCTTCCTCGATAGTGACGTAGATTCCAGTGCGGATATGCTCACAAGTTTAATTCTTTTGGGAATGAGAACTTTTATCCCGAATAGGGTTAAAAGCATCAGACCTAAAGTGAACGCATGGTTTGATATGAGCTGTAAAGAGGTTATCAGGGCTAAAGAGGTAAGTTTCCGTTGTTACAAAGCCAACCCTACTGAGGAAAATCGGAATAAGTTTAAACAAGCCAGGAAGGCCTGCAATGTCCATATTCGACGGACCAAATTTTTACATGACCAAAAACTAAGGCAAAAAATACTGCAATGTCCCAAAGGCAGTAAAAATTTTTGGTCATTTGTGAAAAACATGAAGAATTCTTCCTCTTCCTCGGTCCCAACGCTCATTGATGATGATACTCCAGTAATTAGCTCTCTTGCGAAAGCTAACCTTTTTGCTAGGCAGTTCGCCGCCAACTCTTCGCTGCCAGAGAGTGTCATGACTCCGCCAGTTCTTGAGCGCGTTAATGATTCCATGGGACAAATCTTCTTTCGCACTCGTGCTGTGGCGAGGGTCCTAAAGGATCTCAACATACACAAATCCGCTGGCCCGGATGGTATCCCCGCTATTGTTCTGAAGAGGTGTTCTTCAACGCTGGCAAAACCATTGCGTAAGCTTTTCCATCTATCCTATTCTTCTGGGCTCGTTCCGAGTAGTTGGAAAACAGCATTTGTCCAGCCTATACCCAAAAAAGGCGAATCCTCCTCTCCCTCCAATTATCGTCCGATTGCACTTACGTCCCTTCTTTCTAAGGTCATGGAAACGCTGATAAATTATCAGCTTAAGAAATATCTTGAAGAACGAAAGCTTCTTAATGACCGGCAGTACGGCTTTCGCAGCAACAGGTCCACTGGTGATTTGATGGCATATCTCACCGAACAGTGGAACAAATCTTTACATCGTTTTGGAGAAAGTAAGATTGTTGCACTCGATATTTCAAAAGCATTTGATAGAGTTTGGCACCAGGCTCTCTTATCGAAAATGCGTGCCTTCGGTATTGATGAATTCCTCCTTCGTTGGATTAGAAACTTTCTTTTGAACCGTTCAATACAAGTTGTACTGGACGGGTTCAAGTCTGAAACCCACAAAATAAATGCTGGTGTGCCCCAGGGCTCCGTTTTGTCTCCGACCCTCTTTCTCATTTTTATAAATGATCTCTTGTCTGTAACTTCTAATCCAATTCATTGTTTCGCTGACGATAGTACCCTTAGCTTTTCATATTCGTTCCCAGACTCACATCCCTCCCTTTCGGGTGTGGAACTGCAACGGCAAAATATGATAAGCTCATTAAACTCTGACTTAAACAGCATTGTACAATGGGGAATAAAAAACCGCGTAGAGTTTAATGCTTTGAAAACTCAATGCTGTCTTGTATCGTTGAAGCGAGATATACCCCCCTTGCCACTGTCCATGTGTGGCACTTGCATCAGTGAAACCGAACATCTCCAGATTCTTGGTATGTGTATCACCGACCACCTCTTGTGGAATGATCACATATGCGATGTCGCCAAAAATGCCGCAAGATGTTTAGGTTTTTTAAGACGATGCAAGAACTTCTTTTCCCCTTCTGATCTGGCTACCATCTACAAAACTTACATACGGCCAAAGCTTGAGTACAACTCCCACATTTGGGCTGGTGCTCCAGTAACGTACTTAAGTCTTTTGGACAGTATCCAGAGAAGAGCATTTAAGATGATTGGTGACCGTACCATCGTTGAGACTTTTACGTCACTTGAGCATCGACGTAATGTCTCATGCCTCACCCTCTTTTACCGTTACTTTAATGGTTTATGCTCTAGTGAAATAGCCAGTTGCATTCCTCCCCTTAAGATATTCAACCGTAATACCCGCGCCTCCAGGAATGCCCATCAGTTCACCCTCGAGCCCAACTTCGGACGTACGGTCATGTTCAGAGAATCGTTCTTTAGCCGTACTACGCGAATGTGGAACTCTCTTCCACACTCTGTCTTCCCCAGTCATTGCAGTGTTCAGGAATTCAAGACTAATGTTAACCGACACCTCATCCTTAACCCTCTCCGTCTATCCCATTTTTCCTAACGCTCGCACTGTGCTTTGGCATAAAAAGGGAACAAAAACCCCTTGAGTGCGTGCCTATTATAAAAAAAAAAAAAAAAAAAAATTACTCTGACTATGCATAGCCGGTACCGTGAAGTGCTTTAGGTTGAAATTATCTCGTATAAGGGACCTTATAGTGTGAGAGCAAAGCGTTGGCTCATTGTCAGAGACTAATAATCTTGAATTTCGGAAACTTCCAAGTACCTTAAGTATTGGTAACTTCATGTCTACCAAGGAACGTGAGGCTATTGGCTCAACAAGAGCATATTTTGTTAATTTATCTACGCATGTTAAGAAGTAATTATTATCTGTATTAAAGATATCGATGTGAAGTATTTCACCTGGTCGTGTTGGAATTGGTGTAATCTCCATTGTTTGCCTTTGTGGGTGTCTAGCATACTTTGATTGCAGGCAAATTTTGCAGTTCTTTGCAAAAGTATTAATTTTATTCCCCATTTTTGGAAAAAAGTAACTATCCCTGATCTGGGAGATATTTTCTTTTGAAGAGCAGTGAGCTCTATTATGTTCTGTTGCGATGGTTTCAATTTGATCATTTTCATTAGTAAGGTCTATGACCATTTTATTAGTGTGTTTAAAACGAACTGCTGGGAATAACTCTACGAGTTCATTTTGGACTTTTGCTAACACTTCCAGCTGACAATAAATTCCGTTTACTATGTCAGGATTAATTTTTTCTTGTAAAATAGAGAACAGCGATTGAAAATCATTGAATCGGATATCATGACGAGTATATCCTGCAAATGGGATCGTATAAATTATATCAGTCGTTTGAGCTTGTGAAAGTAAAACTTGATTTTTAAAACTATTTATAGGCTGGGGAACTGAACGAATATACTGAGTATACGAAACTTCACTATTTATACAATATTCACTTGAAGTTTTACTATATTCGCTTGTCAAATGTTGAACAAATTGCCGGGACAGTGCGTCGGCCACTTTGTTTTCACTACCAGGTTTGTAATGAAAAGTCGGATCGAACTCTCCAATGAAACTCCTCCAACGTTTAAGTTTTGTGTTCGGATTTCGGTCGGAAATTGAAAAGGTTAAGGGTTGGTGATCCGTAAAAATATGAAGGTTGTTAACTCCATAAAGATAATTTCTAAGTGTTTGAAGTGACCAAACAATTGCGAGCATTTCCCGCTCATTTGTGGCATAGCTTTGTTCGGTTTTAGACAAAGTACGTGAAATAAACGTAATTGGTTTCCCTTTTTGGGATATTGCCATAGACGAAGCGTCGGTGGTTAATTCAAATGGCATTTTGAAGTCTGGAAAGAGAAGGGTTACATCCTCAGATACCAGTATCTCTTTAAATTTGTTAAAAGCTTCTTTAGCCTCCAAAGAAAGAATAATCTTTTTGTTTTTCGATTGATTAGCATTTATATGACCGTTTTGTCCTCGTAAGAGTTTAGTGAGTGGTTTTGCTATTCGAGCGTAGTCTCGTATAAAACGTCTATAATATCCCGATAGGCCTAAGAATGAGCGGAGCGATCGTAAAGTAGTAGGAAGTTCATATTCAAGTATACCGCGAACTTTATCATTAGCGGTTTTAAGACCTCCTTGACAAACAATAAAACCTAGGAATTCTACACTTTCCTTAAAAAATTTCGTCTTTTCCAAATTTATTTTCATGTTAGCATGAAGAAGTTTCTTTATGACTTCAAAGTTTTTTTTTACCTTTTTTTTCGCAATTTTTGAATTTAAAATCCGTTTTTTCAAAGACTATGCATAGGTTTCACTTGATTTAAGAAACAATTAATAGAAAAAAGTATTAACTTTAAAAAAAGATATAAAACTTAGTTGTAGGTATTACCGATATTTTTTAATATTGGTTTTAAATTTTTAGCACTGTTTTTATAAAATTGCCCCTCCCGCCCAAACTGAGGGAGATAGACCCCCCACAATAGTAAAAAATGCTTGTATTGATCTGTTCTACAAAAAACAGTTATCAATTCTTGGCGCCAAAGTATCGTACTCGTGCCAACTTCTCTTACCCAATGTACTCCTAGTGAAGCCTGTTCAGCTGCTTCCATAGTCAAGGCGAAAGCTAATGCTTCTGGAAGTGTTCGTTTTCCAGCTCTTCGTACTGCTCTCTGGAGATTAATGTCAGACAAGGCACGAACAAATTCTTCCATCTGATTGAAGCTGCTGAAGAGTTTCAGCCCGTTTCTGAACTCTGGTGTTTAGTTGAACTCTAAAGACTTCTTGCATATGGCCATCTCCAAGGCGTTTTTCAATGGCTTGTGAAAGTGCACTAAAGTTGCCAGGCATTTCCGCTGGTATTGTTTGCAGTAAATCGGCAGCAGGTCCTCTAAGAGCCAGTGTAAGTGCAACAAACTTTTCTTCATCGTCCCAGCCGTTTGTCATTGCTGCTGCTTCGAATTGTCTCTTATAGATTGACCAAGAAGTTTGTCCATCAAAAGTTGGCGGATGCATTTCTTTTCTCTTTATAGAATTTTCTCGTACATTCAGTTTTTTTACCTTGTTCAATTCTACGTTCGTAATTTGTTCTTTGAACCTCTCAAATGTTGTATCAGCACTTAAAAGTTGTTTTTCTACTCCTTCAACACGTTTTTCAACAGCAAGGAACTTGTCCTCTAATACATCAAGCTTTGTTTCGAGAAGGTTCTTCTGTTGTTCTTCGAAGAGTTCTCTTTGTTCGTTTCTTTGATCATCGAAACGTTCGAGAAGTTTCGTTTGTTCATTCTTGTGTTCTTCTCTTTGATCTTCGAAAAGTTTCGTTTGTTCGTTTCTTTGATCTTCGAAACGTTCGAGAAGAAGAGCCAACATATTGGACAAGTCTGTGTTGGTACTTACTTGTTCTTCTTCCATTTCGATTTCCAAGACAGAAGTGTCTGGATTTTCGCCGTGTCGTCTCATGGCTTCTTGCAGAAGAATAATGAGATCATTTTTCGTTCCACCAGTGGGAAGACCCCGTTTGTTTAGTTCTGCTTTTAGTTCAACAGCGTTTAAATCTTTCAGATGCTTACCTATTTTTACACAATCACTTTTCACTAAAGTTTTATTTAATTACACTTCTGACACCAATATAAAGTTTAATCTAGGTTCGTTTTATTAAATAAAACTTATTTCCGTTTTAATACAACTCACTTTACGTCTTTCACTTTTAATTCCACTTAATATTTCAAAACACTCTTTATTTCCTTTTTTTACTTTCTTTATTTTAAATTCAAACTTTATCACTTTCAAATTACCGACTTGTACACGTCCAATTTTAAATTCAAACTGACTTCTTACCGCATGGTGCGCTCGTATTTATAGTGGCTGCACCATTAAGCTCCCCGCTTTAGAATCTTCTAGTACAGTGCCAGTCAGAGCCTTCTGGAGCTTTCTAGTCTATGGTATTTCGTTAAAAAAATGGTGTTTCGTTAACTTCGTTGTGGCTGTCACTTTAAGTTGGAATCACAACGGTGAGTTTACGCATCGTTAAACAAAGAAAAAAATAGAACGGAGAACATCTTATAGAACAATATCTTACCCATTGACGTACTAGATATGGACCGCCAGTCGGTTGAAATTTTCATACAAACAGCCAAGAAAAGTTGTTCCAACTAAAAGCAGTCTAAAAACGCCATCATCTTTTAGTGTTAAATACGTGTACTAATTTTGCCATTAGAATTTAAAATAAACGATAATATATTCATCTGTAAGTAACTCATGGCATAAGGAGTGGATGTGTTTTGTTAAATAAAAGTAGTTGGATAATAATTTCCACCAAAATATTTCAATAGTAAATAATTAATGAAAGAAATCATATCACTGCTACGCATACGCAGATTCCCTGCTAGTAGTTGATGGCGCCACTAGTTATGTTGGAACACGCGTGAAGTTGGCTACTGGCGGTCTATACCTAATACGTCAATGATCTTACCATTATTTGTTTATCGGAAAAGCAGCCAACGATTAACAAATAAAAAAAGGTTCCAATACAAGGAAGAAATGTGTGACCTAAAGGTATAAGTTGAGACTGTCTAAATCCATACACTAAATTATAGAAATCAGTAGTAGATTGCTGCTAGCGAAGCGTTCCATTTAGAATCGCTAATAAAATACTCATTAGTATTTTGCCATCTTAAAAGGCCTAGTGCTGTTTATTCAGGGTAATTCGCATAAAATGCGGCAGAAAGATAGATCATGTAGGTTTGGCTGAGCTAATTCCTTAAAATAATTAAAGAGGGGGGGGGGTCGTTCTCCCCCAATTTAGGTCAGTGGGGCAATTTTCAATGAAATATGACTTAAAACAGAAAAAAAATATTAAAAACCAACGGTAACGCTTACAATGTCATACTATACCTTTTTGTAAAGCCAGATGTATCTTCTTTTATTTTATTTAATAATAAAGTAGTTTTTGAAATTAAACGCAGTTTTAATTAAGTAATAAAAAAGATGATGTTCATTTGTTTGTAGATACAGAACGAATATTAGGACTTATAACGTTAGGAGTTGATACGGTTAGGAGCTATTGCATGGAGCCACCAAAGAAAATAGATCTTGTGTCTATTCAGTTGACGCAAAAAAAACACTGTATTTTTCATATGATTTGCTTAGAAAGCAAATAGAGACTAAATAGTGATACTTTTTGAATTTTTCTTTCTGATTTCTGTGCCCAACATTATAAAAAAAACAGTTACCGTCATCTAATAATAAATAAACACACCAGGTTTAAGGAAAATGGACATAACACTTGAAAAAATGTTGTGTTTATTCAGTTGAAGTGCGGTGTGACTAGTTATACCTAGAAATAATCTTATTCTAAAGAGTGAAGAAGGTTGTGAATAATTTTTCAACTAGTTTTAACATTTTCCAAACCTATTATTTTCTTTATTATTTGCAGAATGTTGATAATCAAAGCGCCTACTTAAGAATTTAATATGAATGTAGCTTATTTTTTTTTTGTAGTAAGAAATGTTGCTTTAAAATACAATATAAAAAAGTGAGTATTTTGCTGACCATAATTAATATGTTGTTAAAGAATTGAATAAAAAACAAGAGCAGAATTGGTTATTGATTTTTTGATCATGTATTTTAAATTTTGTTGATTGAATTTTTGGGCTTAATGATCCTTATGAAAATAATGCATTTAAGGTTGACACTCGACTAGATATGGAAGGAATCGCTCCTATTGTTTTACAGGGGTGTGCAAAAGTATTTGCTCTGCCTTTAAAATTAATTTTTAATCGTTCACTTCAAACTGGTGATTTTTTAAAAACATGGAAGCGCTCTATAATTACACCCATTTATAAATCAGGCAGTAGACAGGATGTTTCTAACTATCGCCCAATATGTAAGATTGCAACAATTCCAAAAATTTTTGAAAAACTTATTTATGATAGATTATCTCAAATGGTTAAAAATATTATTTCTCCTTGTCAACATGGTTTTGTCTCTGGTAGATCTACCAGCACAAACCTAACAATTTTTTCAAATTATATTTTAAATGGACTTGAAAAAGGATATCAATTTGATGTTGTGTATACAGACTTCTCCAAAGCATTCGACCGGGTTAATCACGATGTACTTATTATGAAGTTAAATAAATTAGGATTCCATTCTAACTTCTTGAATTGGATAAATTCATATTTAAAGGGTCGTACTCAGTATGTTCGTGTAAATAACTTTCTGTCCTCAGCTATTAATGTTACCTCAGGTGTACCGCAAGGTAGCCATCTTGGTCCTCTTTTTTTCTTGTTATTTGTCAATGATATTCCAAATGTATTTTTAAATTCCAAGTGCCTTATGTATGCGGATGACTTGAAAGTCTTTCGGTGCATAAAAACAGAACAAGATTGTATTTTATTACAAGAAGATCTTCAAAAATTATCAGATTGGTGTCTGATTAACTCATTAAATCTTAATATTGCAAAATGTCAAAGTTTGACATTTTGTCGAAATCGCTCATCAATTAACTTTTTTTATAAAATAAACAATTTATTTCTTTCGACTGTAACTTTTAAAAAAGACCTTGGTGTAATTTTTGACCAAAAACTTGATTTCATAAAACATATAGATTTTTTAGTAGCCAAAGGTAATTCAATGTTGGGATTTATCTTGCGCAATTCCAAGGAGTTCAGTGATCCTTTTACCTTGAAATGTCTGTTTTTCGCGTTTGTTAGATCTGTCTTAGAATATTGTAGTACTATTTGGAACCCTTTGTATGAAGTTCATTCTATTAGAATCGAGAAAATTCAAAAACGTTTTACAAGAGTATTAGTAAAAAGACTTCACTGGGACATAGATATGCCTCCCTATACATCAAGATGCAAATTGTTTGGTATCTTGCCGCTTAACATTCGAAGAAAGTTCTCTGAAGTTATGTTCATCCGTGACGTATTGGAAAATCATATTGATTGTTCAGATATTTTGGCCTTGATCAATTTTAATGTTCCTGCGAGGACGCTCAGAAACCGCCTGTTTTTTAGGATTCCATTACACAGAACAAATTATGGTGCCAATGAGCCATTGTCTAGGTGCTTAAGAGAAACCAACTCCGTTTGTGATGTAATCGATTTTAGTCTTGGCAGATTATCATTTAAAAATAACTTGTTATTAATTTTAAGTAGGTAAAGCTACTAATCTTAATGGTGGAAATGTTTAAATGTTTAAATGTTTAAATGTTTATTTTTGTTTGTTATTCCAATGATTTATTAATAATCAATAATTTTTATATTTAATTATTATCAAGTAATCACTTAAGTCTTGTAACTTTGTTTGATGAAATAAACTAAACTAAACTAAACTAATTAAAAACTAATACATTCTTTCCAAACGTTTCTCTGGTTTTTTCCGGCTTCTTCAGGGGATTTTTAGATTTATTAGTTTTTAAATTTTGACTACATTTAGATGTTTTTAACAATTTTACATTTAGATAAAAAACACATTTGATTTAAAAGAAGTTTTTTTGTTAAACATTAACAAATTGAAAATAAAAATATGCATTGCTTTTAAACAAAATTCTGTTTGTAAGAATTTTGTTAAAAAGCTAAACATGTTTTTATATTCAATGTCTTAATGTTTAACAAAAAAATCAGAGTTTCGACCCACTCCCAGCTATAAAACTCTTGCTAAATTAGTGTTGCTTTCCACAGGCTGTTTCTCAACAAGTTTTTTTGTTTTCCAGGGCAAGCAGGCATTTTGACACAAAAGCAACTTTAGATGACCCGCAGTCACCCAGTCGTGTACTTTGGTGCAGTGAAATAACTTCACATGAAAAATAGCTTCACAACTAGTAGGAAATAACTTCACTTTTTTGGGGCGAATTTATTTCCTAATCTTAGTGAAAAAAACCTAACGTTTTGGTGGGAAATTATTTCACTCTTTTGAATGAAGTTACGTTTTTCATTCAAAATGCTCACAATATTGCATATACCCTTACATGTAACGACCCAAACTGGCACCAACCCCAAATCCTATAATGGGATAGACAGGGGACTTGCAGGAGGGCAGCATGCTTCTCTTACTAATCTCATCCGTTGGGCGGGAACTAGACTTGCCCCAAATTTCCAACTGATTTACTGTTTTATCACAAAAAAAAATCACTTCAAGTGAATTTTTTTTTATTTTATTATTTATTTTAAATTTGAATTTATTTCGAGACAAATTTGAAAGACACAAATTCAAAATAGCTTTCCATAAACACTGGCGTCAATTTTTTTTTTCTTATTTTTAAGAAAAGTTCAGTAATCTTAAATTAACACATTTTTTCATATTCCCAGAGTTATCTCAATTGAATCGATTTTTTTAATTATTGTTATTAAAAACTATTTTCAATACTTCTCAAATAAATGCATAGATAATTCTTTTTATAGGATTCCAAAACAACTCGAACAAAATTCGCATCTCTTAAATGAAAGCTCATTTTATGGAAACAACAAAAATCGAAGTTTTTCGGCAAGTCGAACTTTAAATACAAAAATAAAAGCTGTAAAAATACTTTCGTTAAATGTCCGTTATTCACCTTAGGTACATCTTAAGCGTATCATCTACAAGAGACCTCTTATTGCAAGATACGTTGATAAAAGCATCAGCATCTCTCTCGAGTAGGCGCACTCCTTATCCTAGTGTAGCATATCTGAATCCTTATAGAGAATTTATCAACTTAATTCACCACATACTCTGCAAGACGTCTAGCTGAGAAGGAAAAAAGTTTTCAACACTAATACTGATTGTGATTGTTTTAGCCACAGCATCCGCATATCATTCAACACATGCACGCCAAATCAGTTTAAGGACTTTATCGTTATTTCCGGGACTTTACTCGGCACGCGCTCTTCGTATGGCACTCTTTGTGCTCGTGTGAGGAACAAGTACAACTCCGAACAAAACTGCCAACGATGAAAGTTCAGTTAATCATAAGATTTCGTCGGTAGAGGATGACGTCGCCAACTCATATTTCACGTATCGTTATCATTTAGTTAGTTATCTTCGGTTTTTTATATTTGTTTGTCCTGACCCAGGCAAACTACAAAACGCTAAACTATTATTTAGTTGCTGGACTCATTTTTATTAAAAGTATTTAAAGTGTTTGCTAGAAATTATAGAAAAAAAAAAAGAAATTATAAAGTTGCGAAAGATAGTATTGGTTTCAAGAGTGAAGTGAATTCATGATAACCAGTAGTAGTATAGTCGTTCTAAGCCGTGGTAATAAATAAACAGGTCATATGCCTTGACCATATGCCGCGTGACTGCATTCAATAATCACAAATAAACAGTTTTTATCCCAAAAGAAGGTAGTATCTCATGAATGAATTCTCTTTCTCTTTATCTGACGTGCGACTGGAGACTGTTCCTTTTTTATTGTAATTAGAAAAGGTTTTATAAAAATTTGACAGCGAGTTAAGTCATAATAAGGTCAACTAAAACTAAAAACCTGTTCTCACCGCCAAACTGTCATATCTACAGTTTGAATTTAAACAAACTATATCTGAAATTATTTACTATATAAGTCATTTAATAAGATTGATCGGTCCGCATTTTCTTTGTGGTCATTCAAAATTATGTCCAAAAGGTCCCAGTAGATTTTGCTTGCCGTTTCGTAAACATTATTGAACAAAGTGGATGGAGTTAGATCATAGTATAGTAGCAGCTACTTATGAGTTTTATATCATTGGCAAGCTATAATTATTTGAAACAAGTGTTTAATTCATGTTGTTCAACAGATAAATGAATTTTTCTGTGACATGTTCTACAATAACTTGATGTAAAACGTTAAGTTATTAATATATATATAAAAACAAGAGCAAAACTAAAAGCATGATTGCTGGAGCGTTTTCAAACCAAACACACATATTTGATTCTTTTTTAGATTTCTAACATTTTAAGTTTAGGTATTTAATTTTTTCGCGTTTGGACACCTCGCTCTCTGTTTTTGGCAATAAAGTTGCCTTGAACATCATTTTAAGACGACAACTGCATGCTAAACGATCATTTGTGATAAGATGATCGTCATTTAGCCTCAGCAGCTAGTTTTATCTTGTTTTTTAAAGAAATATGTTTGTTTCATTATTTTTTATTCATTTTTTTACTGATTCTGCAAAATGACTCATACCGACTCACTGTGGTCGGTATTTACTAAATCCAATGATTTGCTTCATTATCGATTCACGAGCTATTTTTTTTTTTCTATTTTCAAACTGTATATTCGCGGCTTTAAAAAGTTTACTTTCACGTCCACATTATTCATTCGTTTTATCCAGATGTAAAATTAAATTCAGGTATAAAATATTTATAT
The DNA here is from genome assembly GCA_951217065.1 of Baccha elongata. Classification (NCBI taxonomy): domain Eukaryota; kingdom Metazoa; phylum Arthropoda; class Insecta; order Diptera; family Syrphidae; genus Baccha; species Baccha elongata. Next base: position 18,375 of record CATNUY010000240.1, read on the forward strand.
AATTTGATTCATTGCCAAGTTTATATTCGCTCACATGAAATAATATACAATGGGTGTGTTCAATCAGATCTTTGTTAAACATTTTTTTAACATGATTTTTCGTTCTTCACAGAGCTCAAGGCCTTCAGGGTGCAGAGCTTGTGTTACTTTGTTTTCCGGATAAAATATCTCTAAGAAGAAAACATTTATTTAATTTAATTGGTCATTGAACTCAAGTTTAAGTTTTCTAGTTATTCTATGAAATACAAAATTGTAGAGTAAATAAACAATAGGCCTAAATGGCTTCCCTGCGATTCTTTTAAATGGGTATTTAAAACGAATTTTCTAAATTTGGCCTTGAAAAAATTGATAGATGTAAGAAAAAGAGTAGAAAACCGTAAACTTTCAGTTCAAAAATAAAAGTGAACATTATATAAAATTGCAGTTGTTATCCAGTGTCATCCTCATGAGTGTGATGCGGACGTCAAGGTTAGAAATGGTTCTGCAGAGCTCATCTTTAGAAATGCTAACATAACACCCTGGATCTCGATAAAGAGGTGGTGTGTAGCGCCTTGTTGACCTTGCGTCTTTTTTAGTATCTGGTCTAATGCAGATATTTGGTCGAATACAAGGTTTTCTGGTCTAAAGCCAGAATAATAGTGAATTAATGATTAATGACAATCAGGCTGCCCATGAATGTTTTGAGACGCTCACGCAAATTAAAACTTTCTGTAGTTCCATGCTCAGACAAAGTTTGCCAAAACGTCATATGGCCATATCTTTTTGCGAATTTAAGCCACACTTAAGACTTATGACACTCTTTAAGAACAGTCAAATCAAAGACAAAGGCTATATGACACTTTGGCAAAGTGACAAATTGCGATAGTTACAAATATGGCCCTATATGACACTTTTCGAATGTGTCACTATGATCATATTTGTAAATATGGCCATATAACGCACGACCTTATTTCATGGCACCCAATGCTAGACCCCACAAAATATAGATGCTCAAATAAAAATGTAACGCTCTACAAAGTTTTCCTACATTTTCCTTTCTTTATGTGTTAATTGTACGTATTTTCTTTTTTAACATTTTTGTATTTAAATTAACAAAAAAGTATAAAAAAAAGTTTTTTTTTAACTAACCTGAAAGTGTTCCAATTTCAAGGTGTGCATTTTTTTGTAATTCAGTGTTTAAAAAAGAACGAAAAAAATGTATGACAAAAATCGATTTTTTAAAAACTAGATTAACAATTTTGGTAATGCGTGCTTGAAAATTAAAAGCATAATGTTAAAATAAATTTGGAAATTATTTTGCCTAAAACAATTGCTTGGAAATTTGCGGCATCTAATAGCAAGTTTATGCGACCCCAGTCATTCCTTTTTCACACTCACAATCCAATCTCAACCTAAACCTTCATTCCCACCCTCTGTTCACGAAAATATCCCCCTTTAGCTTCCTATGAAGTTGGCAACCTTACTCGAGGCGGTCTGCAGAATGTAAGCTTTTCAATTGTTTCATTCATATGTCATCATTTGTTGCTACGACCTTATTTAATAGCGATTCTTCAAAATATATTTAAACGTTATTAAAATCAACCTCAGGAGTAAATCTGTTCATGTAATATAGTTGATTTTATCCGGGAAATACTCTTATAGGTTATATAAAAATTCTTCTGCAATTGTATGCAAATAAACGGTTGATTTTCTTCTGTAAAACCACCAGATAGCTTCGTTTACTAATGCTTCCGTACCCAAGAGATGGAATTTAAAATATGATCGTAAGAGTGGAATTCTTCAATATGATTTGCAAGAGCCACTATCAATGGCCGAAGCAAAGTAAAACATATTTTTTTAAATGAACACTCAATAAGTAAGAACAGACTTATGGAACAGATGCTTTTGTTGCCAATCCCTCCCTATCTTAATTGCCACAAAAAGCTTATGAGATTCGAGTCAGAAAGTAATATTTCTCCCTGTTTTAACTCAACTGAACCTTAAATGTACGCACCGTAGAACAGTAATAATAAATAATGTCATAAAATTAGCATAATCAAGATACATACCAAAAACAAAACAAAATATTAACAAACCAAGGAAGTCACCATTACGATATCATCAGTATCAGTACCAGCATCAACGTAACAATATATCTGCCTCTTTACCTAGACAAACTTTTAAAAATGCTTCCAACTAAAACCGAAGAAGAGCCAGGAGCAATTTCTGTTCAAAAACCATCACCATCAATGGGCTTATCATCGACGTCTGCAACATACTGCTTCCATCGTTTAGTGCGTATTTGTGCTGCCCTCCTGCTGTTCGTCGTCGCCAAAACGGGTGAGTGATTTTCAAATTTTCAACTCAATACAAAATTTAAGTAGAATATGATGTTTTGTAATTTATATGTGTGTGTTGTGCTTGTTGGTAAATGTTTCATAACGAATCAAATTCTGATCAGTGCTGTCGTTTCTAAAAAGTCCAAAATAGTACATTCCAAGCAATTTTGCATAATTTTTGGACATAAGCAATACGCATATAGTTTTTTTTTATTCGCATTTTTAAATTTTTTTTGTTAATTCTTTCTTTATAACAAGAAATGAACTTAGGCCCGATTTAGAGTGGGCGGCGGCTGCTAGAATGCTAAACTCATCGAGTTATAGAAAACTTCAATTTTGTAGCGGAAGATATCTAATAGTAGACACCAAAAAGACAACTCTTCCCGCCCGCATCCTGGAGCGATCTGTGGGAGGAGGTAAAGAAGTGGCCATTTTTTGGGGGGTGTTTTCATTATTGTAGCGGAAGATATTTATTTGTAGATATAAAAAATATAACTCTTCCTGGCCGCATCCTGGAGCGACGGTCGGAGACTAAGAAGTGGCCTTTTTTGGGTGTGTGTACTCATCGAGTTAAAGGATGAATTTGGTGTCAAATTAAATGTAATAACATTTCCTTTTAGAATTTTGAACTCTTCCTCGTCAAAGCTTGGCAGTTTTTTCACTCTGTCTAATTTTGTGTTTTTAGTGTTTTTCGTTAAATGTCATTTTTTCATGTCTTTTAAGGAATTAAGACAAAAATGTGTAATCGAATAAAAGGTGAAGTTAATAAAAAAATAAGTTAAATCAGAGGGGGGCTATATCTTGCCCCGTTTGGGTGTGGGTAATTTTGTTTAAAAAGTGACTTAAAATAGAAAAAAATTATTAAAAATCATCTAAATGATGATTTTATTTTATATAATTTTTAATTTTTTAATTTAATATTTTTTAAAGCCAAGACCCCATGATTGTTTTTAAGTTTGAATCAAGTTGTTTCAGCAAAGGGTTTTTGAGAAAAAAAATTCAAATTCAAAACTTAAAAAAAATATATATTTTTTTTTTATTATTTTTTCCCAAAATTTTGAATTGCTTAGTGAAATTTTTTAACAATACTCAAAGCCCATAGTAATTTACAATGAAATTCTAAAAATTTGTGCTAAAATGTTTCTTAGTTTTAGAGATATAAAAAATAAATTAAAGGTACCTCCTTTTGTTCTCTCTTTTTTCTTAAACTCGTTTTTTGTGAAGATTATACAACTATGTTAAAAATACAAAAACAAATACTTTAGAAATATAATACTCGCATATAAATCTACGAATACATTACAAATATAAATAACATCGCTTACAAATAAAATTATATATATAACTAATTGATGAAGCATATTAATAAATAGAAATTCAAAACGTTCAATAACATTATAAAATCGTATCTATTGGTTCTTCGGTAACACCCCGGCAGATTTTCTAACCCACCGCTTTACGTGACGAACCTTGCATCTTTACCCAAAAACTGTACCTACTTAGTATATATCACTCATATGATTTTTTCACGATGGATTGCAAAATTACAAGATCAAAATTCATTTTTATCAACATAGGTAGGTAAATTGGCGGTTCTGCTACACCTAATTCAAAAAGAACCCACTTAGCGCTAAAATGATGCGCCGTTTGACCCATTTTTTTTTTTTTTTTTTTGATTTAAGGGTAATTTTTATTGTGTACTCTGAAATGCTTAAGGGACCAGGTTTTGGTCTGTGCCCGTATTTCCAAGGAAAAAACTTAGCCCAGGCTGTATGCTGGGTGGTTCCATTGTGGTTGAGATCCATCCAAATAAACTCACACCAGAACTATATGGGGATTGGCCCGTTCAAAGGCAAGGCAAGGCATACGAATTGTATCGAAAGTTAAAACAAAAGTGTATCGAATTGTACTTTTTCATTTTTCAAAAACAGTTTTCTTCGTTCTTTATTTTGCAATTTCGATTTTTTTTAAATTTTTAAAACAAGTTCATAATTGTTTTTAACAGTTTCTACTTTAAAAATGCTTCTACGTGAATTTTGAAAAATTTACCTTTACATCATTTTGCCACCTGACCACACAACAAACAACTTTTTAGTACAAAGGGCTAGTTCTATAAAAGCCTGTGAAAACAGAAAAAGAATTGACTCCAATAGTTCTTCTTGCTCACGGAGAAGAGGATAATTTTGAACATTTTGAACAAATTACTGTTTCCATGAAAACTATAAAAACAGTTGTTGTTAGCTATTCCTAAACATAATTTTGTGTTAAATCAATGCTGTCCTGAGTTAATTCTAATGAAAACAATATTTCAGTTAGTTTTGAGTCCGGAGTTAACTCAAAATTAATCTATCTAAATTGGTGTGTTAATTCTGAGTGTATTCGGGATCTCAAACTGACATAAAACCGTGTTTCCATCAGCGTTAACTCGAGGTTAATCTAACCCTGGAATTATCTCGCACTGAAAAACAAATCTAATTCAGTAGCTGAGGAAAATTGTACTGAATTCTATGAAAGTGTACTTGCGTACTTGAGCACATTCAATTGTATCGAAAAGAGTGCAATTGTATCTACTTTTCCAACCGTGATTTACAGTATAGACTGCGATTCAAATCCCAGCAGTGGCTCCTTTTTTTTTACTAAATAATCGATTAATCGAAAAGAAAAAATAATCGAATAATGGAACTGCAAACAAAGTTAAGTCACCAAATGGGGTGGATTGACTCGGAGTTGACTCTGGGCTTAAAGTTTACTAAAAAGCATATTTATATGGTTAACTCGAGTTTAACTAACCCTGATGGGCTGATATAGCACTGAAAAACGGGGCCTTAATGTCAACAAACCAAAATTAAATTTTTCATATTTGTTGTTTAATAATTCTTATCTGGTCAGAGAGAAAAAAAATAGAAGAAAACTAAGATTGTGTTGTCTTCCGTTCAACCAGACCGACGATTTGTAAAATAATATGATGTTTGATATGAGCAGTTTTATTTGAAAGTGGAATAAGTCGATTTTGATTTTTTTGACAAAAAATCAAGCTAAAGATAATATAAATACATTGAACCGGTATCAAAATATTTTTCTATTTAAGAGGAGCGATCAATGTTTCTATTGAGATCAATTTTATGTCGAAAACAATAAAAACCGTTAAGTTACAATTAATTTTATCATCATTTTTTAAATTCCACTTTCAAATAAAACGCCTCATATGTTTTTTTTTTCTCAAATGAGATAATAATAATTCAAGATAAAAGTGATTTCAATTTAATGTTATTATTTCATATACGAAATTGGCCGAGCGGTTAGCGATCTAGTCCATTGGTGCGAAGGGACTCAGGTTCGGTCTCCAGAAATTTTAGTAATTTTTATAGTTCTAAAATATAATATAATAATAATTAAACAAATTAAATGTCTCTAGAAATCTTTACAGTTGAAAAATACTAACAAAATATAAAAACAAACATTTTTTTCATAAACTGCACGGTTAATATACAAGCGAATTCGTTTGTCCTAAAAGAAAATAAGAGTTTGCTGCAAATGAAGTGAAAAGACTGCTGGCAAACAAATCATTCCTTTGGGCAATTTTTTCGTTTACAGCAAACGAGTCCTTCTCTCAGTGTTCTAATAAATATCTTCCGCTACAATACTGAAATTTTCTTTAACTCGATGATTAAACACCCCCCAAAAAAATGGCCACTTCTTTACCTCCTCCCGTCGATCGCTCCATGATGCGGGCGGGAAGAGTTGTTTTTTTGCATCTACAAATAGACATCTTCCGCTACTATACTGAAATTGTCTTTGACTCGATGAGTTAAGCATTCTTGCAGCCGCCTCCCGGACTACAAGTTATGTTGTAAATTTATGAAGGGTATGAGCAAACGGGCCTCAGGTACATAATATTTACTTTACCCATCTATATATCATTCAGTTTAATTGCTTAGTCTTATTTTTAATTTCACTTCATTTTTATAAAATAGTATGTGTTAGAATACAAATATTGCAGTTAATTTCAATTTCAAAAATTTCAAAGTAAATGTAAAATTGAAGTTTATGCCCATTTTCCTTAATTTATGGTTTATTTCTAAGTTCTTCCTATTTTTTCGTTTTTTATTACATGAATGACTTACTTTTATGTTAATAAACAAAACTGTACCAGAAAAACGTTTATTTGTTTAAGTTACTTCAAAATTTTGCAAAATTTCAAGGTGCACCACTTTTTTTGTAACTCAGTGTATATTAAATGCAGGTAAATAGTAATAATTTTGGAAGGCAAAAATGTTTATTTCCATTTTACATTATTTGTATTTGTACGATATTGAAGCAGATCTGACGTTAAAATGACGAAATTACAAAAACAACAATGTAAACAAATGGTTGTTGAGGGGTAAAATGTAAGATGGTTTTCCATGTTGGTTTTTTTAATCTTTGACTGAAGCATTTCTGCCAGATTGATTGGCATACATGCATACAAATACCAGCAGATAACCATGGTGAATAACATACTTTTGCACTAATGTATGTGAAAAACTCATCTATTTGCAAAAGTGTGTCACGCCAATCATGTTTGTGAAATTGAGATTGTGGAATGTGGATGTGAAACTTGGCAGTGCTTTTTCATGGAAATATGTAAAGTGATGCCATCTCTAAATTTTTTTTTTGATACTTGTTTTTATGAACAACGAATTCGAAAAAGCAATACAAGTGACAATACAAAAAGGAAAATGCAGTAAAAAAAATGTGCAGTGCGGCAGTACGCACCAAGCTAAAACAATACAAATATTGCTTTTGCAGTACGTTCGACAGCATTGATTCTGATACGAACATTGGACAGGGCAAAAGTAGTGAAGGGTTGGAACTTGAGGTCGAGCCATTAATTGAATTAATGTGCACACTTAAATTCGTTTTGTAAAGCTTCATTCAAAATTTTAAAATGAATCTGTCATTATATTCAAAGCAATGAGTTTTGTGTTATTTGAAAATTTATAGTTAAAATACAGGGTGGTTTGCATAAGATGCAACTAAAAGCTAGAGCAAGCAGATTAGGTCAAGACCAAAAAAAAAAAAACCGAAAAAATAGAAATTGGAACAAAAAACATGTTAATCAATGAATATTAATCAATGAAAGCACATACCAAAATGATGGGGATGGTAGCGTGAAATAAGGCCGATAAAAATAACACCAAATTGGCATTATTGCGTTTTCAAAACACAAAACATTTTTAGTAATAGAAATAAGGCCAATTTGGCGTTATTTCGTTTCCAATCAACAAAAAGCATTAAGTGCAGATTAACGACGTATAAACAGTGAGGTTGGTATGGGGGTGTATATGCATTTAACCAAACTCGGAACCACTTCAAATGCTAAATATTTTTGTATAATTTCGTAAACCACAGCGAAATAGACCCCATTTGGGTCTATTTCGCTGTCGTTATTTCGTTTTTGAACACGAATTAAGAACAAAATTAAAATTTGGTCTTATTTCATTTGGCGTTATTTTACATCACCCTCTGCGGCCTGGTGACGTGAAATAACGCCAAATTTTAATTTTGGTCTTATTTCGTCTTCAAAAACGCTTTATTTCTTTTTGGTAAACGAAATTTTATTTTGGAAATAGAGCTAAATTATTTTATAATAAAAAAAAATTTACGGATGGGGGGCATATCCCATTAAAGTGGGACATAAGTCCAAAAAAAAAGCATTTTAGACTTATGTCCCGAGGAGTTAGGTTAATGCGTCAAATTTGCACCCACCCCATATCCTATCGTAGGCCCAGGCAAGGGGGTTGCAGGGGGCACCATACCCCTCGATTATATCCTTGCTGATTTAACGCCGCAAGCCTGAAATACCTTGTTCCTGTTGATTAGAAACGATAATGGCCTTATTCCGATTTCTAAATTGAAATTAAGCTTAACTCCAAATTTGGTGTTATTTCGTTTTTGAAACGCAATAAGTCCAAATTGGCGTTATTTCGTTTGACGCTTTTTCACGTCATCCCCGGTAAAGGCCATAGCCAGGGATTAATTTGGGGGGGGGGGATGTTTGATATACTCTTTCTAAAAAAATTCATAGTTTAGTGTGTATCCCTTTTATGTGAATTTAAAAACAAAACATGAGGAGCAGTTGTATAAACAGCACTGCAAAAATATAACGTTGAGAAAGTTTTATCAAATAGATAATCGTTTAGAGAAAATTTGAGAAAAATGTAAGACGGTTGCATGGATTTTGTTCATCGTTTTTGACTCATTTCGACTGAAAATTCCAATGGAAGGCAATAAGTTGAGCTGTCAAATTACCTGCCATACATGAAAATAAAATTAATAGGGCTTTTTGAAATCAGGCGGCTATATTCTCATATTATCGTATAGTTGTCTCTTTCACAGCACAGGACTTCTTCGGGTAAAATTATGTTTTCCTCCAATTGCCTCAAATTCTTTGGGGTTTGACAGATTCTTTAAAAGTTCTATGGACATTAATTGGTCGCACAAACGTAATCTTCTGTCTTGTTGTTAACACATTCAATTATATAAATAAAAATAATAAGTTTTATTGTTTTAGAAAAATATGCTCATCAGAGACAAGCACCAAAATAAGTTGCTAAATATTAAATTTATCAAAAATCCGTCAGGGAAAGGTGGAATTGACAACAATATTTTTCACCGGAAGTTAAGCCATTTTTAACAATCATAACCACCAATCTTTATCCATCTGTTTCTCAGCAATCACTCAACCGATTCAACCAACTAAATTTGTCTGAAAAACGACACCAAATTTGAACTTCCGGAACTCGAACAAATTGTTGAAAAAATAACTATTGTCAATTATTTTTTTTTTGTCAAAATACTTTAAAAAAAGAAAACTGCAAATTTGGAGAACTAGTGTTGATTTTAAGCTCAAAAGTTAGTTCCATAAGAATCCATTAAAAGGTTTTCAAAATAAAAAAAAAACCTTAATAAGGGGTGATAACGGGTACCTATTGTTTTGTCTTTTTTATTTTGCTTTTTGGCACGAGTACGATAACTTTGGCGCCAAGAATTGATAACGGTTTTTTGTAGAACAGATCAATACAAGCATTTTTTACTATTGTGGGGGGTCTATCTCCCTCAGTTTGGGCGGGAGGGGCAATTTTATAAAAACAGTGCTAAAAATTTAAAACCAATATTAAAAAATAACGGTAATACCTACAACTAAGTTTTATATCTTATTTTAAAGTTAATACTTTTTTCTATTATTTGTTTTTTAAATCAAGTGAAACCTATGCATAGTCTTTGAAAAAACGGACTTTAAACTCAAAAATTGCAAAAAAAAGGTTAAAAAAAACTTTGAAGTGTGATTTTTCAAAACTGTAAGATAAAATACTACTTTTTTTTATAAAATTCGTTGCTCATATTAATTTTATATCATAAACTGAAAACAAAATGATTTTATGTTTTCTGGTTTTTGAGAAAATGGAAAATTACTAAAACAACTTTTTTATTGGATACTTGTTTTATAAACAGTGAGGTATGTAAGGACACTGCTTGGACACACTATAGGATTGGGGGTAGGTGCGAGGTGGGGTGGGTGCGAGGTTGGATGTATGGAAAGTTTCTGTTGCTTTAAAAGATGCCCAAGCATCATTACAAAAACGAACCTACGTACAACATTCACCGTATACCAAAAAAAAAGAAAACTCTTATAAGAAAGTATATTTAGTAATTTTCCATTTTCTCAAAAACCAGACAACATAAAATCATTTTGTTTTCAGTTTATGATTTAAAATTAATATGAGCAACGAATTTTATAAAAAACAAGTACTATTTTAGTTTACAGTTTTGAAAAATCACACTTCAAAGTTTTTTTTTACCTTTTTTTCGCAATTTTTGAGTTTAAAGTCCGTTTTTTCAAAGACTATGCATAGGTTTCACTTGATTTAAAAAACAAATAATAGACAAATAATTTGACAGATTCCTTAAAAGTTCTATGGACATTAATTGGTCGCACAAACGTAATCTTCTGTCTTGTTGTTAACACATTCAATTATATAAATAAAAATAATAAGTTTTATTGTTTTAGAAAAATATGCTCATCAGAGACAAGCACCAAAATAAGTTGCTAAATATTAAATTTATCAAAAATCCGTCAGGGAAAGGTGGAATTGACAACAATATTTTTCACCGGAAGTTAAGCCATTTTTAACAATCATAACCACCAATCTTTATCCATCTGTTTCTCAGCAATCACTCAACCGATTCAACCAACTAAATTTGTCTGAAAAACGACACCAAATTTGAACTTCCGGAACTCGAACAAATTGTTGAAAAAATAACTATTGTCAATTATTTTTTTTTTGTCAAAATACTTTAAAAAAAGAAAACTGCAAATTTGGAGAACTAGTGTTGATTTTAAGCTCAAAAGTTAGTTCCATAAGAATCCATTAAAAGGTTTTCAAAATAAAAAAAAAACCTTAATAAGGGGTGATAACGGGTACCTATTGTTTTGTCTTTTTTATTTTGCTTTTTGGCACGAGTACGATAACTTTGGCGCCAAGAATTGATAACGGTTTTTTGTAGAACAGATCAATACAAGCATTTTTTACTATTGTGGGGGGTCTATCTCCCTCAGTTTGGGCGGGAGGGGCAATTTTATAAAAACAGTGCTAAAAATTTTAAACCAATATTAAAAAATAACGGTAATACCTACAACTAAGTTTTATATCTTATTTTAAAGTTAATACTTTTTTCTATTATTTGTTTTTTAAATCAAGTGAAACCTATGCATAGTCTTTGAAAAAACGGACTTTAAACTCAAAAATTGCAAAAAAAAAGGTAAGAAAAAATTTTGAAGTGTGATTTTTCAAAATGTAAGGAAACTTACTTGTAAGTATTACCGTTATTTTTTAATATTTGTTTTAAATTTTTAGCACTGTTTTTATAAAATTGCCCCTCCCGCCCAAACGGAGGGAGATAGACCCCCACTCCTATAGTAAAAAATGCTTGTATTAAACTGTTTTACAAAAACCCGTTATCAATTCTTGGCGCCAAAGTTATCGTACTCTCCCCTGCTTTTTGTTATTTCGTTTTTGTCACAATTATTTACTTTCACTTCGCAAAACACCTCTAGTTTTTTGTTCACTCTGTTTCTCGATCATTTCGCTTAACAATAACTTGGCATTTCTGATCTTGTTTTTCATATGTTTTGCATTTTCGTTAAGAGTACAATGAATTGTTTAGCCTTGGTCAATGGTCATCTCTTTAAAGTTTTTTTTCGCATTTTTGTCTCTACTAAAATCTATTATTTCGAAATTCGATTACTTTGTCCCCAGATTATGATCCTACTTCTACTAATTTTTTTTTTCTTTTTTGTTGCTTAGGCCGGCCAATCAAAATAACTGCGCAAAAAGCAATTTGCGCAGTGTATTTGTATAGGCATAGTGAATGGGGAATTTGTATTTGTTGTGCATCAGTTAACTGTGTAAAAATCGAAACGATTTCGATTTTTGCTAAAGCTTTAAGATTTACGCAATTAATTTGTGTGGTGAATGGTCGTACAATACGAATACTTTATGAATTGCTCAAATTAGAGCAGTTTGCCAATTCTTCACCAGCCTTATTGAAAATTGTATTTATTTTAAGAAATGTGCAGTTTATTTGTGGAGAGTTTGTCACAAACTGGCTTGCGTAAAATTTAATTTTTTGTCGTGAATGGCCGCAAAAAAAATACTTTTTCTACATTAATTTTCTTGTATTATATTTGGTTGTTATGAAAATAATATAAGATTGTGCCAATGGTTTGTTTCGATTTTCAATTAAGTGTGAAGAGAAAATAAAAAACGTACTGCATTAAAAAAATCCCTTGTTTGTTTGGTTTATTGTTTGTTTGTTTTGTTTTGGATGTTAAGGCGTTGAAATTCGCTCGAATTTTAACGCCTTGAGGCTCTTAACGTCAACAAAAAAAAAAAAAAAAACAAACAAAAAATCAAACAAACGATGGCGAAATAACTGAAATCCAACTAAACGAAAACGAAATGATCGCAAAACGAAACAACGAAGAACAACATAATAAAAAAACTAAACAATAAGAAACGAAATGAAACAAACCATACCCCCTAATAACATACAAGACCTGTCATTATATACTTCTGAGACTTTAATATACTTTGGTTCTGAAAATCGCGATTTCCTTATGTATTTGTTTTGTTTACCCTCTTTGGTTAAGAAATCATTCTTCTCGTCTGCTCGGTCGTAGGTGATACAATTTGACGTTAAAATGAAAACATTATCGCCTTTCTCTGATACAGAACACCGTTTTTACGCACTTTCCAGTATCTTCATTCCGATATATTCCAAGTGATGAAAATATCGATTGTCATATTTGCCATAACTCATCGTTTCTCAATGAATTAAATCGATGCGATAGTTACAGAACATTGATACAGGAAACAATTCTTGTTTTCATACATCCGATTTGTCTTCATATAATACTTCTTAGTTGCGATTTATAGTCCAACTACCCCTAATTTACAAACTGTTCAATTCAGTGAATTTATAAAATAATTTGCTTTTTACAATTTGAGGGTACGTAATAAATTGCAAACTTTAAGAACGCAAATTGAAACCTAATAGTATCAATTTTATTTTCATCATCTTATTGCCATTTTCAGAAAGTTATTTGCAACAAACATTTTGTAATTCACCACAGCAGAGCAATCAAATCTATAACTATAGTAACGATTCCAGAATTGACATTTTTAGTTGCCAAAACACAAAGACCATTTCTATACCTAGAGTTTTGATTCGCGAGTTGATACTTAGAATTCGCAATTTTAAAAAAGATTTTGTAATTTGGCACAAGCGGAAGGTAAAATCTTTGGGAGCGTTACGATATCTCGTAATTTAAAATCTAAACGAATAACAAAATCTAGTTTTTTTCAAATCTCGAAAAAAGAAATCTCGCATGTTCAAAACCTCGCTTTTCATAAACAATAACAAAATTAGTTTTTTTTTAAATCTCGCATTTACATCTCGCACACAAAAATCTCGCAATTTTAAAACAAAATCTCGCAATCTAAAATCCCACTTGATTTGCGAGATTTCGTAGCAAAACAAAATCTATAACTAGAGTTTTAGTTTGAGTATATTTTTGGAGCTCTCATAATGCATGTGCGACTCATCTTTGCGATCGATACAGTGAAATAATGTTGCAGATTAGCACAATAGGTATAGCATGTTTGCTTCTCACACTGACCGGACGTCCTCAGTTCAATTCCGACTGGGGCCAAAGTTAATCAAGTAAGTGAAACATTTTTCATTTTAATATAAATAAAATGAATGAATAAAATGAAACCAAATTTTGAAAATATAGAAATGCGGGATTGTAATTCAAGACGAAAATATGCTTAATTGACCAAAAGACGTTTAAATCTCCAAAATATATTTTAAGAAGAATTTCTTAATTTGCTTCGTAAACCGTAGCAAATTAAGAAAACAAAACCAGCAAATCACAACAAAGAAGGTGCAAATAACTAAAAATTATTTTAAGCTCAAAACTTTCTTAATCTTAAATCGCTTCATGATCATTGCAGTTTACAAAAAACTTAATTCAAAATTTAAAAACAGTAACTGCAATTTGAAATTAATTGATGGCAATCGTTTTTTTCGCTCGCCTCTTGAATTTATAGTTTTAAGTTGTAATTCACTACTTTAAAGTCGTTAATCTGGAAAAATCAATTGAACGATAGAAAAAGATTCACTGTTTTCCTTATAAATAACGATATTTTTTATCATTTCAAGAAGAATACACTTCCACGATATAAAAAACAAGTTTTTTCTTTTTCAAAATGTTAATCAAAATCAATTTCCACCAAGTAGCTAACCATCGTTGCGTTGAGAGATCCCTCGACAGATCCTTATAACCTTCTACCTTATGAAAACCGAATTCAGCTTCTACAAATTCAGTCCTTGTTACAGAGATGTGTGAACAACGATATAGTTTTTATCCACCAACTCTGGCGCATTAGATGCACCTGATTTACTTGCTTGTGTTGGGCTCAATTACCGAGGGGGTGCTCACCATCTGCGTAGCCTTAAGCTCCTACATTGTCCACACCATCGGAATAATTACGGTATGAATGAGCCGCTTACCCGCATGTGGAGTTAAGCACATGCGGGTTTTAATGACAATAAAATAAGTCTCAAAAATGTACTTTAAGCCAGTGATCCACGCCTGTAGCTCATGTTTTATGTTTTTTGTATTATTAAATTATATGTTTTATTGCATTAAAGTGCTTGTGTTATTGTTATTCTAAAAATTCATTATAATTATCATGGTCATTTTTGCTTTCATGGCCAAATCAAGAAATATTTTGAGCATTATGACCTGGGAATAGTTGCATTTACTCATGTTGATCGCTTTTCAAGCTCCGATGACGAATTTGTTTTAGAAAAAATCCCAGATATGAGTTAAAAGAACAACAAATTAATTTGAACCAAATCTTAAACTCTTGTTTAATTTTATTTTTTTTTATTTTGTATGGCACGTCAAACAATCATGTTTAAGTTTTTTTAATGATGATATATTTTGTGATTAATAGGCGGGATACTTTTGTCGTTTCTGTGACAGAAGTGTCATTTTCGATTAAAATTAAAGCTGCTATAAAATAGTAAAATAGAAATGCATTGCTGAAAACCTTTTCCTTTTCAATGTGAAACAAAACCTACCATTATAAAATCAAATTAGTTTATTGTAGGAAATGTCCATTTTTGGGTCCAAAATATAATGTTTTGAAGTATTTTTCACCCATAAGCAAGTGTTTAATGGTTTAATGGCCAAAAACCCATAAATATTTAGTGACTTTTGTTTTGGAACACATTGCTGTATTACTGATACTTTTGCTACGTGCTTGAATTTTTATATAATGTTTTCCAATAGCGATGGGTTGATATTGACAATTTGTTGTTTTGATGGTATCTGTGCCAAATGTATTTTTATTATAAACTCACTCATGCCAACTTGTCACGACAGGTAACATGTTGTTCAAACACATTCGAGAAATGATTCGCTGAAGTCTGTGTACATCGACAAGTAATCTATTAAAAAACCGTTGGTAAATGGCCATAAATTGATCGCTGCAGCTGCATTCTTCATTGGAAAAAGACCAATTCTTCTTTTCAAATATTAGGACGAGAAATAGCACTTGACAATTGCTTTTTCAGAACTAAAACCTAATATTTAGTACATTTTGTTTTCAAACACATTGCTGTAAAACTGATACTTTTGCCACGTGCTTGAAGTTTTATATAGGGTTTTTCAATAGCGATGGGTCGATATTGACAATTTGTTGTTTTGGTGGTATCTGTGCAAAATTTATTTTTATTATTTACTCACTGATGCTGACTTGTCACGACATGTAACAAGATCGAGAAATGATTCGCTAAAGACCGTGAACATCGACAAGTCCCTATTAAAAAATCCTTTGTAAATTGACATTAATTGATCGCCACAGCTGCACTCTTTATTGGAATAACACTAAGTCTTCTTTCCAAATATGAGGACGAGAAATAGCTGAACTAAAACCTAGTACTTTAATTAACATCCGTATGAACTTCTACCATCAGAGATAAATTTTAGCAAGAATTTTTAGTCTTACATACTCAATTTTGTTTATGGGTTAAAATTCTTGCTATTGTCGCGTTCTATACATTAACAATTTTCTAATAAATTTTTTCGAACGTAGTTATGAAAAACACATTCATTTTGACATTATTTTGTTTTATAATGGCAAATGTTCAATTATAATATCATGCATAAATTATAAATTAATATTTTATCTTAATGATATTAATATTTTTATTTGCTTTGGAAATTATTAAAATTATTATTATTATGACATAAGAGTCGAAATAATTAATGAGCTGTTTACACTCAATAAGTGATGAAAGAGAGCAAGTCTTCACGTGAAATTGTTTGGTAACACGGTTTTTAACAAATTAGCCCTTAAATTGACAACGGCTTACCCGAATTCATTTAAATTTGGCCTGGTATATAATCTAAGTATTTAACACAAGATGGTAGCTGTCATTAAATGGATGCATATGCATCATCATTATTGTATACAACGTTATGTTATCATCATCGATTATTCCATTATGTTAAAGATTTTAAGGATCCCACTATCACTGTTACCTTTGTCGTGTCTTTACTGAATCCTACTAACAGGGAAACGTGAGCTTCTGTTCTACCGGCAGTACGACTTTCTTATCTGATCTGATGACTTATCTAACCGAAAAGTAGATCCAATTTCTAGTTTTATAGAAAATTAGATTACTTTACTTGATATTTCAAAAGCATCTGATAAAGTTTGAAATCAAATTCATTTTTCAAAAATGCATTATAGCGGTAAAGATGAATCCCTTCGTTGGATTAAAAATTACCTTTCGGACCGTAAGATACAAGTAGAAAGTAGCATTGGAGGGTTGGAAGTCTGAAATCTTCAACATTATTGCTGGTGTGCTCCTTGGTCTCGTTTTGCCTCCGACTCTTTTCTTGATTTTAAATTGTTTCGCTGAAGACACCACCCTCAGCCTTCCATATTCGTTTCCATATTTACACCCCGACCCTTTGATCATCGGATGTGGAACTCGACCCTCACATTATGATAAGCTCATAACATCCGAGCTGAGCAGCATTGTCAAATGGGGGTTTAACAACCGCTTGGAATTTAATGCTTAAAAAACTCAATGTTTTCTGTAACTTAAGTGTGACATAGCACTATCAATGAGTAGCACTTGCATAGAGAAAGCTGTAAAGCTTTTAATTCTCGGTATGTGTAAAACTGTCCATTTTCTGTAGAATGACTACATATTTGACGTCACCAAAAACTCTGCGAAATGCTTAGGTGTCTACGTCACAAGCCGTAATGTTTCTTGCCTCTCCGCCGAAATAGCCGCACTACAAGAAATGCCCACCGGTTCACCATTGAGCCCAAATTTGAACGTACTGATAGTACAGAGATTTTTTTTTACTGCATTACATTACTGTGCAATGCCATTCTTCTCCATTATAGTGTTCAAACATTTAGAACCTATTAATCGGTATCTGTTAAACTCTATCAAAATTTTCTAAACGCTAGCACTATGTTAAATCATCGAAATACATGCATAAAATTTTAATATCTGGGTGTTGTTCGAGAAAAAAGCTTCATGGTAAAGCCAATATAAAAGACAGGGTAATTAAAAGCCGTTATAGGTCCTGCAGGAAAATGGGAACAAATGGGGCTTATCACTGCTTGTAAACCACTATCTTAACAAAGCGGTTATCAGTTCTGTACTTACTTACTGAGTAACAGTATGGTGGACTGTTACAATATAATTACTTATCGTGACAAGCTAAGTTAAGTTAAATAGTCAGCCTGCATGGGCATCAGTGGAGCTTTCGGTTTGACACTATTAACTGACTTTGACTACTTAATTTTACACCCCTTAAAAAACATGTTTAGCAATCAAACGGCCACGAGTACTGCTTCTCAAAGACATCTCTCAATGAACCGAAAACTCAATATTTCATACTGTCATATCATTCTGAATCCTTACGGATCAAGTTTTAGTCATTTTGTTTACACCCCACCCTAATTCGTTATGGACTAAGATTTCTAAGTCACCACCCAACCAGGAACCATTCGGGGAGATGAGGAATTCTTGAAGAATCAGTTAACTTCTAACTTTTAACTGGTGGCTCTAAGCCAGAAAATGGGGTGGGTGGTGGTGTGCTATCTGACAGACTAAATCTTATACTGGTTGCCGTCAAACAAAGACATATTATGAAAATGCAAAGCTGATGAAGTTACCAACAATGGAATCTAGTATCAATTAATTATAGATAGACACCCTGAGACTTGGCGTTTTCTCAAACTATTTCTGCAGAAGTATTATGGATAATGAGAATGAGGAAGAGAAAATAATCCACCTTCTCTGTCCTATTCTCCCTCAAAGGAGTAAATTACACCAAGGAGAATTCATCTTCAATGACTTCAGTAAACGTAGACATTTACTGTCTTCATCGCTTCTTTAGAAGCTTCAACTGGTTTGAGTCAAACTGTCACAATAATCCTTAAAATATCAGAAACAATTTTTTAATAAAAATCATATATTAATATTCTTACTTTTTTATAGTACTTTAAAAAAAAAAAAAAAAAATTTTTGTGCAAAGCCTTCTCGCGACTAACACAACACAAACATCAAATAATGCTGCTCGACTTGCCTTTTTTATGACTAAAATCCTTTGTTGGATTACGAAGGAATTGGAATTTTTAATGCCGGTTGGGGTCTTATGGGTTCAATCAGCCTGAATTGGATGCGCACCTCACATGCAAAACGAACACACATATTCAAACAAATACACAATTAACAATCTCGCCTTGCGGATAATCAATTCTAGGTTCCCGCTCCAACCCTGTCCTTCCATGGGATGGGTTTAGTTGTTTTTGACACACTAGCTGATGATTTTCCTTGCCATCTCATGTTTAGTGCACCAAGAACTTGGGGGGGGGGGGGGGGGGGTGATGTTGAAGATTTTCCAGCAACTATACCTACGACCTTAAATTGAATGAAATTTTGAAATCCTTTCGCTTCAGTGGATAATGTAAAAAGGAAAGACCATTGATTAAACAGAAGGATTTCATTTGCTTTTTAAGGACGCATAGAATCAAGACCTTTTTTTACTCCCTATCCCAGCCTGCAAATATTGACATATACACACACAAACACACATCCGTCCCCCAACCCATTCCATTCTGAGATTTATTCAAATATAGACTTTATCCAACAGAACGAAATTAATTTCAAAGCAGAGCTAAACTCGTGTATATAGTGTATAGTGTTACATGAGTATGAACCTACGAACACCCAAACAACCATAGGTCGTCTTGTGCTGCTACCGAAAATCTAATGAGCACCGATTAAATAAAAAAGATGTATATATGTACGAACAGGACACTATTGCAAATAAAGTTCCCGCGATTTTTCTTAAATCGAAAATGTTTTTGTTTTTGTTTTAATCGCTAATATAGTCGCTGCAACTTTAATTAAAATCTGTCGAACCTCTCTTCTACATTAAATAGCCTTCCTGTATTACCCCTAAATATATTTTAAATGTACACCGTTACATAAATATTTTAAGGTTTTGGCAACTCTGGCTAGTGATTAAAAGCGTAAAAAGATTGTTCGGAATTAAATTGATTATTAAAATTGATAAAAACCATCAGAAAAAAGTAAAAAGTGGATTAAAATAAACTTTAATTGTGAGCCTACAAAATTGTTCTAAACATTTCGTAAGTTATTACATTTAATTTCTTAAAATTGGGATACAAAAAATATCACCGACGCACGTACCTACTTACATAAATTAAACGTCAAAAAAAAAAAAAATAATAATAATAATATTAATAATAAAATTTACCTATCTTCCTTCTGATGAGTGAAAATAAAAGAAAGTCAAAATATATATCTCCTGTTAAATCGAACCCAAGTAAGATTAAAAGTGTGACTAACGAAATGAACAGTGATATGATTCGCACTATCATGCAGGAAGCTTTTGAAGTGAATCTGAAAGATATTCGATTATCTCTGAAAGAAGTAGTAAGAATCGCTGACTTGGAAAAATTATACGACGAGATAAAGCAGCTGAAAAATACCAATCAAAATCTTTCAGAAAAAATTGTAGCATTAGAAGATAGGTATGAGTTGTTGGAGCAAAGAATGGATGCCAACCAAATGCGGAATACAGAAGGGAATCTTATATTCCACATTAAAAATGATAGCGCTGTAGATCCAAGAGCACAAATACAAACTATTTGTCGCACTCATGGTAAAATTACATCGGCATTGTGCGAAAACAATATTATATCCATGCGATCAAACACCTCGAGTTGCAGCAATTTTTTGGTTAAATTAAAGGATAAAACACCTGCAATAAACATTCTACGAGCATCAAAATCCCTAAGAGTAGCTGGTGTAGCCGTGAATCGAGACTATCCCTTATCAATCCGACAAAAAAGAGCAAAACTATTTGAAGTCAGAAGCACTATTAAGTCGAGGAATCCGGACATTGAGGTTTATCTTAGGGATGATCGACTTCTGGTGCAAGACAAAACTTTCACGTGGAGCTTTAGTTCTGGATTAAAATGCGGCAAAAATGATGGAAATTCAATGTTGGAGCAAATTCTAGAGAACATAAATAATGTAAATAATATAAATCATCCTTCTGTCAGTGGAACAGCTGGCCAACAAAAGATCTACAATGATTCACCGGAGTCATCTAGTGGTGAAAATATGGCAACTCCATCTAGCAAATAAAACAACCATTTGCAAAACAGTGAAAACAGTGTTGCCACTCATGCACATCAATTGTAGGATATTTCCGTCTGTCCAAGTTTAGTTTTAAGTAAGAATTTTGAAAAAAAAGAATTTTGTAAAAACTGTTAAAGCCAGAATATTAAGCTACAATATATGTGGTTTAAATAATAAAGTTTTGTTTTCGGATTTCTTTAAATATGTAAATGAATTTGAAATGTTCTGTTTGTTTGAAACACATCTACTAGAAGATAAAGAGAAATTTTTTGTGAAGTATTTTGAAAATTATGTATTATGTTGGACACCCGGTGTCAGAAATGTCAGAGGTCGTGCAAGCGGAGGATGTCTTTATGGATTAAAAAAAAACTTAACCGATATTAGTGTAGAGTTCCAGGAGTCAATGGGGTGTAACATGTTTAATATTAAATTTCCCCTCGCTTCAAGTTCTAAGTACCAAATTATTCCTGTTTATTTAAACGGATCGCGAGGACCACAATGGGACACCGATCTGCAAAATCTAAGAGATGTTATAAATAACCTTAAACACCAATCCAATATCCTACTCACTGGTGATTTCAATGCAAGGACTGGATCTGAGCAACTGTTCGAGCCGCTTACCGAGGATGATACACCACGACGGCGAAACTCTAAGGATCTGGTATTGGATAGAAAAGGTTGTCAATTAATAGACTTCTGTAGTGAATATGGATTGACAATTCAAAACGGATATTCAAATGGAGATTTACACGGCGAATATACATTTCTGGGTGCGCAAGGAAGCTCAGTTATCGACTTAAGTCTTAGTGGTGGTGAATGGAACCAAGTTATCACAAATTTCGAGGTAGAATCGCAAAATTTCTCAAATCATTTGCCCATTGTAACAACATTTGAATTCACAACGCATCAAATGAGAAATGAAGATTCTACTTTAAATCTACTACCCAGATTTAAATGGAAACAGAAACAAGCAGAAAAATATCGACTTATCCTGAGTAGACAGATTGAAGCAGTAACATCGGTTGAAAATATGGACGACATAACTCAAATTGTTAAAAGTGCTATAGACCTTGTACCACAAAAACAAACAAAAGCAGATTATAAACAGCCATGGTTTGACTTAGACTGTGAAAAACAAAGAAAAAAATCTTTTTGCCTGCTTGATCTATACCGGAAATACGATGAACCAAACAATAAGCAAATGTATCTGCACGCGAAAAGAGAATACAAAAATACATGCTTACAAAAGAAAATTGAATTTCAAAATTCCTTGGCTGTTGAAATATCCCTATGTAAGGACCCAGCAACTCTGTGGAAACTACTGAAGAAGAAAAATGGGGAAAAGTTTAAAATTGGACTTAGCATAAGCGCTACTCAATTGGAACAACACTTTCGACTTATGCTGAATCCACCCAACTCCTTACCCCAGCTCAATTTTCAATATGCGGTTCCGGATACGAAGTGCGATCTCTTGGACATACCATTTTCTCAAGAAGAAGTAAGACTTTGGTTAGATAAAAGCAAGGATGGCAAAGCTCCGGGAACAGACGGGATACCAGTGGAGTTTTTCAAATATGCAAATCATTCCTTATTAGAAATCCTAACGAAAGAATTTAACAGAATTTTTGAAACTGGAGACATCCCAAACAGCTTTCAGCAGAGTGTCATATTTCTAGTTTTTAAAAAGGGCGATCCCAACCTTGCAGAAAACTATAGAGGAATATCGTTTATAAATTCCAATTTAAAAATTCTAATGGGAGTTCTGTCAAGGCGTTTTCAAGATTGGGTCGCTCAAAATAATTTACTTAGTGAATTCCAAGCAGGGTTTCGTGAGAATTATTCTACAGTAGATCAAATTTTTATTCTTACCACTGTAGCACAGAGTTTCATCAGAGCTAAGAAAAAACTTTATGCGTTCTTTGTTGACCTTAAAGCAGCCTTCGATACAGTGGAAAGAAGTGCCCTATTCTATAAATTATACAATATTGGAGTATCAAGGAAATTTGGAAGGCTTATTGAAAATATATACGAAAAAACTTCGTCAGCAGTTTGGGACGGAAAACAATTATCAAACTTTTTTGAAACTTTAACAGGTGTGAAACAAGGATGCAACTTCAGCCCTCAGGCATTTTTGATGTTTATCGACGACATATCAAACTACTTAAGTGGTGGCGTTAGGATCGGCGGAAACCTCATTAAAGTTTTGATGTATGCAGATGATTTGGTGTTACTTGCAGACTCACCGGAGAGATTACAAAGAATGATAAATCAGCTTCAAAGATACTGCGAAGAGTGGAGGCTTAGGGTCAACATATCGAAATCCAAAACTATGGTCTTCAGAAATGGAGGAGGAAGATTTGCAAGAAACGAGAGATGGTTTTTGGATGGACAAGAATTAGAGACGGTTAAGTCGTATAAATATCTGGGTATAATAATCTGTAGTAATCTGAATATGGAATTACATTTCAAGGAGAAGCTTGCGTCATCTAAATCAGCCATAAGTTTAGCTTGGAAAAATTGTTTTGACGATAAAAACATATCCATGAAAATCAAATTTCAAATGTTCCAGGCAGTGTCAAGATCAATTATGTTGTATGGTGCCCAAGTGTGGGGCTATAAGAGCTACGATACGGTAGAAAAACTACTTCGTTTCTTTCTAAAGAGAATTTTCAAGTTACCGCAGTGCACACCAAACAACATGCTATTGGTTGAAACAGGGCTCCCGCCATTATTTGTAGAAACCTTAAAATTGCACTTTAATTATATTCTGAGATGCATTTCTTTGGACGATGGGAGATTGATTAATCGTGTAGTAAACCACGTTATAGAGAAAAAAATATTGTTCTACGAGGAATGGAGTTCATTAGCAGAGTTCTCTGGATACAATTTGACAATAAGCACAGGAAACATCAGTCAATGGAAAGATGAGTTTGGTAACTTACTCATGGCGGTCGATGAAAGAATGCATGCCGATAGTATTCAGCATGTAAAAAGCTCAATACACAGAGAAATATATGCAAGTCTTGATCACGATCTATGTGAAAAAAACTATTTTAACGAGAAATACTCAAACGATATGATTTCTACAGTCTTTAAAGCCAGAGGTGAAATTATGGACTTAAACTTTATCCCACATAGGGACGATTTACCAATCTTTTGCTCTCTGTGCAATCTAAAGGAAAGGGAAAACATTTTTCATTTCTTGGGAAGGTGTCCTGTTCTAAGGGAATTTAGACTTCACTGGTTCGGAAAACAAGTCTTGGATGAAATAGAGATGAAAATAATTTTGAATGGAAATGACTGGACTAATCTGTATAACTACTGTCAAAGCGCGTCAAAATATAGAAGAGCAATAGTTAAAGAATCTTTTTAAATACCTCTGTTAACTTCGTCAAACTCGGGCAGACGGCTTTAAGTCATGTCTTAAAAAAAAATTGTATTTAACTCATTGTTAATTAATTTAAAATGAAAACAATAAAATATATCTATCTATCTATCTACATTAAATATTATTCATTTTGGTTAATGTAATATCTTCTGCGCCTTTTGTAATGAATTCTAAGGGAATTTTAGTCGTTTATTAAAAAAAAAACTATGTATGTCTCTACATAACAACTGTTTTCTTATATATTATATTTTATTAGTGTCTTAAAAGGCTGTTTCAATAAGATTGAAAATAAATAAAATGTGGGCCATTTAGACTAACATATCGTGACTGATTGCAGATTGCAGATAAGTTTTAGGGGTAATGTTGCGATATCCTGCTATTTACTGCTCACTTATTATGAATCGGTTGCAATATTAGATGCTTCGTCTTAGGACATACAGCAAGAATAGCTTGAATCTTGATTCAGTGAGCTCACAATACATTTATTTTTCATTGAAACGAGCAAGAGCACATTTGATTATGATATTTTGTGATATATATGCATTGTGTTGCGTTCTTAGTTTTAGATATCCTGGAATTGTAACTGATAAAAATCTTGATTTTCAATTCCGTTGTTAAAAAGGCAAATTTGATGCTACGTTTTATAAGAGATGGTCCAAGAAATTTCAAGATCAATAAGAAAACCCTTGTTGCGTTAAAATTTACCACAACAAGGTTAATTGGCCTGTTCTTCTTTTTCTTCTTAATTCTTTATTCTTCTATTTTTGTTGTGGCTCAAAATTACTTGTAAAGTGATGTGGCTGCCTGCTTTATCAGCCAGAGAGCCAACTTTCATGTATTTGAGAAAAATAACATTTTATAGCTCACCGTAGTCGATAATTGCTACGTGTAAATAAGGTTTTTACAGGAAGAGATGTTCTGTGAAAAGAATGCGGCACTATTATTTTAGTGTGAGTTGACAAAATGACATTTAGGATGCGATGTTTAAATGTATGCAAACATTTTGGTGCCTCACTTATGTACACTATACGTGTGCACAACACCCGTTCATTTATTTCTTCTTCATTGGGTATTTGGTAACGGATGGTTGGTGTAAGCCAGCGTGTGAGAGACGATCCACACTTAAGGAGTTGTCTGAAGTAATCGAGAAGCTTACGTCTTTTATACTAACAGTGTAACAGGAAGTTGACGTAAATATCCAGGATTCGACAGTACCTCGACATGTACAGACGGAATGCGAAATTATATGCATGGCCACCAAAATGAGTGTCAGGCGATTCACACCCAACTGACAAATTTAGTCTTCGTACAGCAAGGCCGAGAGCCTTACCTAAAGTTATTTTTAAAGCTTTTGTGGTCTTTACTCCAAGCATTGCGTTTCGCCCTAGTTTGATGGTGGGCTTATCAGCTAGAAGACATCAAACCCAATCTATTACGCAATAATTGTCGATGATTACTGACTGCTTTATAAAATTTACAGAGAAAACTCCCTGTGAATTATATTATTCTATAGAACTTTTATTAAAGTTAGACATTAGAAATTACGAAGTTATGCTCGTGGCCAAGCGAAGTTATAAGAATGAACAAATAAAAACAATAAAAAGACTAAAAATAATCGAATAAAATTTTATTAAGTATAGTATTTATGAATGAAATTTAATTTTAAAGGTTTTGTGGCCTTTACTTTACCCCTTGAATCGGCACGAAGGTCTACAGGTTTTAAGTTTTAGTTTATCGCGATTCGTCAGATTCTATCTCACCATATTAGTTTAAAAATGGTTGATACTTCTTCCAACACAACATTTTTGCTCTGTATTATATGTCTAGGTCGGTTTAAGACGGGGACTTTATCGTTTGTGAATGGTTTTTCGTTTTCTTTTTTATTAGGTTGGAATTGGCGGAAAGGGACTGAACTAGTCCCTGTATCCATATCGAAATTATCACAAATGGCTTGGGATATTCGGAGTCGTCTCTGAGGAAATCTTGGTTTGGATTCAACAACGGGGTAGTTTTTTTTTACACTATCAGATCTTATTCAAAGGGAGCTTAAAACAAGCATCAGCTTGCTTTAAATTAAAATCCAACACACCATTGTTCAAGTTATATAACTTACTCATCCGCGTGAGAGGCTCATGCATGCCATAATTGGTTCTGTGATGTTCAATCTTAAAAAGCGGTAGTTAAAACCGATTGAGGCTAACAGGTCCGACAAATCAATTTGTCCAGAGATAAGTTGATGGAGAAAAATTAAGTGCGAATAAACCGTATTCAAATACCACCACACAGTAGGATCAAAAGGGACGACAATATGGTAGTAGATGAGAGAAGTCCGACATTATGGCACTTCTTGGAAGACTACGAAAAAATAAAGATTGACATAAAATTGAAGGCTTAAAACTATTACGATTTGAAGTGATAATTTCATTTGAATTTCGAATTATAACCAATGGAGAAAATTTGTGACAGTAAAGTCCAAATTTTTATTAATTAGTGATTACAATTTTAGTCACTTCGAGCCGAAAATAGTTTTTGATTCTAAAGTAAATCTTTTGTGTCCAGGATAGATACTTGGGAGGAGTAAGCGCTAGTTTAAGCGAGTAAAACTCCTGGAAAGATCCACGTTAGAAAAGATAAGTACATTTTTTTGGTAAACTTTGATTTTATTGTGCGGTTTGGCTTTGGTTTTCTTAGTGGCCAATATTGGCAAAATTGTGATCTGTTAGGCCTTCGTTTCATTACCCAATTTTTCGTCCGCATCATAAGTCTATAATAGATTACGACAAAGCTGCTGTAAAAGTGAAAAGTAAAACTTAAATATGGCTCCTATAAATTTGTATTATTATAAAGTCTAAATAACAGTTTTTAAATTAAAAAAGTGATTTAAGATAAAGATAAAGTATTTTGCATAAATACATCACTCGAGGTAAAACTATCTTAAGTTTGCATAAATTTAATTATTTAACTTGCAATCTGAAATCACATGACTGAGTAGCCAAACATTTGAGTAACTTCACCAGAAGAATTTTTTTATCAGATATATTTAGGTATACCTCAATTTAAGAAAGCATTATTTTTACATTTCTCTAATTTGGATTCTGGAGCAGCTATTTGAAATTTAAAATTTTATACTAAAAGTTTAGTTTTTAAAATTTATAATTTTGTATGAAATTTATACCGAAATTAAAGAATGCATGAAATATTTTAAATTTTAATATCTTTAAAACGAAACATATTTATTTATTTATTAATTATTAAAACGAAACATATTTATTTATTTCTTTGTTATATTGTTATTTTGTTTGTATTAATATTGTTTATATGCATTATTATCCTTTGTATCAGGTACTATAAAAGACTAAGTCTTATTTGTACACCAATTAAATAAATCATATTAATTGTGCATATCTACTAGAGCGAATAAATTTTTTTTTTCCAAGTAGAACGCTACGTTCTCGTTTTCATTTTACTGAAGATTTCTCTAGAAATAACTATGGCAGAAACGCACCAATATCGCGATGCATCAGAGATACCAACAATATAATAAACGTAATTGACATATTTCAATCTTGTTCTCGGCTAAATTTTAAAACTAAAGTTATGTATGCACTTTTGCTTCAATAATTGTATTCATGTTTTCAATGTATTATTGTTTTTT